>VZTH01000557.1:433199-547959 GCA_013397815.1 Aleadryas rufinucha
TTTTTTTTTTTTTTTTTTTTTTTTGACAAAAAAGCCTCATTTAAAAATGCAGTGCGTATTTAAATCTCAATTTTCTAAGAATATACCACTGGGAAAAGAGACTCTTAGCAGGTTTATTTTAACCACTGGTTTTTGTCAAAGTTTAATGCAAAAAAAAATGTATTTCACTTTGCACTCCTAATTGGTAATTTATTTTTGTAATACTTTTTGATCTATCTCAGTGTTATCTTTTAGAATCAGAAATCTGGTTTTGCATTTGAAACAACAATAATAGATTTTTAAAAATAGCCCTATATTCTAATTTCTTTAAATATTTCTTTAAATACAAGGCTGGTATTAGTTGCACTATCATCTGTCAAAGAGATACTATCTCAGGAAATGTTTTTTCATGTGAAAGACAATGCTATATTGTATTGCTCATTTCCTGCTATTTTTTTTTAAATACAGGTAAGCTTCACCCAAAAAGTACAAGAACTAGAAGCCCATGATGAGGATCCAGCAGTCAGCACAAAGGAATATTTGAACTGGTAAAATTGATTTTGATGTGGAGAAGAACCAAAATATTGAAAGCAAGCATCTGTTCCACAAACACTTTCCAGTGCTTAACCTTTTTTTTTTCTCCATTAAAACCTAAGCCTCCCACCTAGACTATGAGAATCTTCTGTCAACTACGTGAATTTTTGGATTAATTCGCGGATTTACTACCAACTAACTTATCCATGATTCATAAATCAAGTTCCATCCTAAGTTAATTTCAAGGCTGATTATTTTTGGAACATTTTATGGTATAAATTATTCATTACATAGATGTATTATATCTGCCAGAAAATAAAAGAGGTTGTGCCAACTCACTTTTTTTCAAATATGATACCTGGGGAGCAAATATTAAAACACATTTGACAATACTTCAGCCAAGTGATATTTCCATATGCTACAATTTCACCCTTTTTTTTGACCATCTTGGAAGTGAAACCCATTTCTGTGCCACGGTTTGGCATTACTGAAGTTCTTAAAATATGGCATGAGCGGTGTAAGGACTTGAGTTAAATTTTCACATGATCTTACAGATTTGGTTTGTTTTCTCTTGTTCAATTTTAAGTAAATCACTCCAGTGCCAATGTTTTACTGCTCTTCACAAATCTAGGAAGACAACAATGATTTCAAAATAACCAAATATTTTCCAGTTGCTATGTTAAAAAACATCTTTCTTTCTATGTCACACAAGAAACTAAAGTGCTAGTTAAATGCTCAAGAAACTTTAAAATATATAAATAAACACAAAAATGTTTATCATTCTTTTTGACCATATACCAACACAGATCATAATATTCACACCTGTGAAGACAAATGCAGTTAGTGAATTGAACTATGTAATTTTTTTTTTCTGTGAACTACTTTAAAATACTCCTAAGTTCTGGCTAAAAAATGTTGCACAGAAACTGAACGTTTTTTCCCATTATATTATGTTCTGCTTGAACCAGCAAGCAGATTTATTAGCAGTATTCTTTTATAATTTTTCAGCTGCAATGCTGGGTACCATGATGGCAGTACATTTGCTTCTATGTTCCGTCCTCAAAAGAAGGTGCAACAATCTCTGTGATTCAAGGTGACTAAAAAAGGGTCATCTTTTGTCAGAATACGTAACTGAAGCAAGTCTGAATTAATTCAAAAGACCTGTATGGATTTTTTTGGCATATTTTTTAAAAAATGAATTTTAGATATAACTATGTAAAATTGCATTGTATTAAATGATTAAATAAGCAGATGTAAAACATATATAAGGCAAGACTAAGCACTACATTACTACTGTGTGCCAACCTCATATGTTACATTCAACTAGGGTTTTCTTGTATGTATACACACTATCTCCCCCTTTAGAGCTCAGAGAATTCAGCATTTTTACAGTTTGGGCCAAGGGATTGAAGCAAGAGCAAACAAGGAGAAAAAAATTACTAAACATTTGAAAATGTTAATTTTGTCTAGCACCCACGGGAGCTCTAGGGTAAGACAAAGATAAAATTCAATTTATTGGTAACAACTACTTCAAATATAAGGTCAAACTTTCTGTCTTCCCCGTTTCTGAAACCATCGCTTCAGTTCTCATGCCTTGCAAACCCTAAAAACAATACTTTATCCTAATTCTCAATCTAAATTAATCCCTTTTAGTGACCTCTGACAGCTAAATTGGAGAAGGCAGGGGTCCTGAGAAAGAAAATTAAAAAATCATAGCATGAAGTGATTAAAGGCTGCAAAGTCACACATAGCCAAAAAAGCACTTAAAGCACTGCGTACCACCTCAACTTTGGTATTTCCTAAATTTTGGGAGGTTAACATTAGGAATTTTGGGTTTGTTGTCTAATTTTTAACACACTTGTGTGAAACTACATGTGTGAGGAAATGCTTCCTGTGTTTGGAGAAAAGTCATAATGAAAAAGATGAGATTCCATAAACCATAACGAGATCGTGGCCTGCACAGCTCAGGAGTAGATCAGACACTTCTGCACTCCTCATAGGCCTTCTTTATCACCAACTTTATTTTTTATTAGAATAAAATTCCATGGGCTACAGGAATTGAATTGTGCACTTCTTTCTTTTCATCTGAGCAAATTTAAAGGTTTGAAATACATTTTACATATTAAAATTCTTTTAAACTTAAAATATTATTTCAAACACTATATTTAATAATGTAATATTACAGTGTCCAAATACATTTGCATTTTCGCTGTGTGAAAGCAAAGTATACCCAAAGAAATGCTTCGACTTGGCTAATAAGCAAAATCTTCCACTATTTCTTTCCAACACAAAATGTGCACAAAAATATATTACTTGCCAGGGCTGGTGTGTTGCGTATTCGTAGTTCCAGAAAATACTTCCTGGGTGGTTTAGATGAGAATTCTGTGCTGACATACATACTGACAATTTATTTCCACTGAAAAAATGCTGTACAGTAAAGAAATTGAATAAAAGGAAGCTAAACAGAAGTCTAGAGATGAGACAGCTGACCTTGTAGCACTCAAATAATGACCTGACATGCACATTCTGCAGTGTTTTTCAAAATAGATTACATGCAAAGATGAGCAGATAGAAACCGAACTAGCATGGTCAGTGTAACCACCATGATCATATGTTTAAACTCCCTACTGCCTTGGTCCTTGCAAAATTTTAAAATTGGAGGAGATACTTCAAACAGTACTTTTTCACTGGAAGGCAACAGAGAGAAGCCTACATCTAATAATAAAGAGACCTCATAGTGAGATCTTATTGTACATAATGAAAAAATGGTCAGGCCACGCTTATTCCTACTAAATATTACCATGTCATGACATTGAATCATTTGGTTTACATTTTATTTATTTTATCTTTCTTAAATTCAACCAGAACAAGTTGAATCAAGTATCTACATTAAGCCTGAATACCACTAATAAAAACTATCAGGAAAATCTGACTTATAGTGCCGTTTGGCAATCCTGAAAGTGCACTGCAATCCTTTTGCAGGGTGGATGGACAGTGTTATAGAAATGGAGACCTTATAAGTTTATTTCAGCTTTCATGTGATATAACAAAATCTACAATGTTTTTGAGATGAGAGAGCTTGTCAGACCTTAGTAGTGAGCATCACCCATTCCAAAGAAGTGACAGCAAGTATTACCAGCAGAGAAGCTGTTGCCCTCATGCCCTACAGCAAAGTCACTATCTGTCTATTATTTGACAGGCAGGGTAATACGGGAATATGTCAGGCTGGTGGGAAAACTGACACAATTGCTGGAGAGTCCTGTGACTAGGATGAGCAAAATGGAAGTAGCATGTCCAACGTTTGTGCTAGATAACAACTTAAATCATATGTTTATTACTGCTAAATTACATCCCTTGTACTGCTGACACCTGCAAGTGCTTGGCAAAATCTGAAAATAAAATAGCATTATTCGCTGTCAGCAGAATGCAACTTTCCCTGAACATCTAAAATTGAATTTCATAATTAGAAGTAAAAACTAACAGCCATTATATGCTCAGCACTATGATCTCTCTTGTCATTGAAATAGTGTCATTTACCTACCAATTATTTTCAAGGCCCTATGGTGCTAATGAAGACATATCATTGGGGAATTTAAAAATGTGTATTATAACACTGATTTAAACTGGACCAAAATAAATGAACAAAGTCAAAAGAAAGAAAACTAAATAATAGTCTCCTTGGCCAAAGCAGGAAATCCAATCGCATTTTGCTGCTATAATCCATACTAGAAACTTCTCTGTGACACATCAAGAATTGGATGCAGTGGGTGACTGAGAGAATGAAATCACTGGTAGCTCAGGCTTGCAATTCATCCACAGGTCAGGCAGAGTGCAGCAAATTACCCAACTTTCTCTACACTTGTTCACTTCTGAGCTCCAAGTACACATTTGAGAGACCACCCCCTCTGAGGATGGGTAGAAAAAGCCTTATCATACCAGCTCCTCCTGGCTGTGAAAAATCACAGATATATAATACACAACCCTAAAGTCATGTAGAACAAAGAATTTGAAAATCATGAAGTACAAAACAAAGTCCTAATCCTTTAAAAAATAGGTTCCCATTAAGGCTGAAAGGAATTTAATGCGATACCATATTTTTTGAATTTATTACACTGCATAGTATAAAAGAGAAAAAAACTACCAAAAAAGGCTTCAGGGAACATATAGGGCAATATAGTGTTATCAGAGAAATTTCTCTGCACAGCTCTCTGGAAAAGTTATGCGAAAGTGACTAAACAAAACCACAAGGAGTCCCCATAAGACAATTTTTTCAGTATCTTTCATATTCATTACATATTCACTCAAATGCAATTCTTTGCCTGTACTTGAAAGCGCAAGAGACTTTATTTAAATTTACCCATTAAAAATCTTTATGAATGAAAATCGGACACAAGAACATTTTTAAAATCTGTAATAATCACTAAGATAACACAAAATATATAATCATTCTACTGATAAATTTTGTTATCTCTTGAAAACATTCCGTTTTTCAACACATCTTAAAACTAATACACACCCTGCAAGAAGTGAAGTCCATCATAATTAATTTTCCTCAGAAAGTAGCTAAAAATTTGTACCTGATACACGGTGTACTAATCTCCAGGAAAACACAGCTAGAAATCACAAACTCTTGGATATTTCTCTTTACTTGGAAGTCAAGAATACATGAGACACAAGATTTTAACTCATGTTATCAGGACCCATTTTAGTTTAAGCAGGTGACAGAAATTCAATAACAATTTTAATTCACTCTTGGAATGTCTCTTGCATGTAAGTGTTATTCAAGAAAGATTGCTTGATGTCCAAACTGTAGTGGACAGGTAATTTCCGATGTCTGTCTCTGTATCTCCTTACAAAAGAACAGTCTGATTAATCCCCCAGGGGGAAACTGAATAACATATTTTTGCAGCTGGAAAGGGACACTAGCAAGCCAAAAAATGATACCACTCCCTGAATGTTTTGTATCTGCCAGTCTTAAAAATAAACGCATGAAAGCGTTTAAGTATCCAAGTATGCCGACAAGTAGCATATGAGAACATCTCATCACAGCTGTGTCCCTGTGTATCCAAATACTGAGGCACTTATTACGTAAAAGATTCTGCGAAATACAAAGAAAGTGGCAGTAGCCTGTAAAACCTTGAAGACTTTTAGAATACTCTTTTATTTTTACACTGAGGTATCAGATGCATTTATAAATCCAATTTTGAAAATCAATTGGAAAGTGTCTCTTCAGAGATTATGGTGATGATAGAAAAGAATGCCAGTGCTAAAGAAGATTCTGTGCAGACAAACAAAGAACCAAAATCTTTATTTTTTGAAAAGTCAGTACTATAAAAGAATACTATTGCTTTCAGTATTATTAAAGAGCTAATCCATGTCAAAAATACAGTTCTAGTTTTATAATGTTATATTTGAACATGGCATGCCAATAAATGTAAAGTATTAATAACCTTCACATGAATTTTCAGTGAAAGAAGAAGGTTTAGTAATTCAAATAATCTTTCTTTGTTTAGAAAACACATGCATTTTCTATCTCTGTCCTTAGAGGTTTGTATTCTGTAGTACGCCTGAAATACTTTGGCTTGTCAATATTACCAATGCTGATACAGTATCTGTATTCACACCTTCCTCAGAGAGAGCACAATGTCAAAAACAAGCATTTAACAGGGATAGTAAAATTCTCTTTATTGATTAAGAATATTTCCATTTTGCATACACTCTTAGTTCTTTTAATATCTATTTTAAAGAAAAAGTGAAATCTTTATTTTATGACCTTCTACTGTTTTCCAGAGCAAACCAGCATTTCATAAAAAACTGCAGACACTAAGTAAAACTCCTAAAAACGGAATATTTCAACTATTTTTAGGGTGCATTAACTTACTTTGGAGGATGTAGAGTCACATTCCTGACAAATCCATCCATAGCCAGTCTGTTTAGGAGACTTTTTCAAGGGAGGATCTAGACAGCCAAAATGGTAGCAAAGCCTACATTCATCACACCTGCAAGAGAAAAACCAAATAAATATTTATATTAAATGGTACTTCTGTACTATTTTAGATTGAGCTTCCCTGAAATTCACAGCAGAAGATTTCCTGATCCATTATCATCATAAAGAAAATCAATTTTATATAAGCAGCAATTTGAAACAGCCACTTCATGTAGGTTCTGCTTAATCCGGAATATTCTGATGCAGACACTCACGCATCACCTTTGTCATCATCTTATATAAATGACAACACTTCAAAGACTTGCAAATTAATGAAAAAAATTGCTTAAATTTTTAGATACTTGTGTCATTCACTGCCCCTTTTTTTCAGAAATGTTGACTTTTTTAGACAGTGAGAGTATTTATTTTTCATAGTTTTAAGACACTATTTGCACATGTAGCTTTGTGAAAAATTCACTGACATATTTAATAACTCAGGTATAATTTACAGCTATGAATTATATTTTTTACACCAGGACTATGTGGTTGATAAACAAATGCACAAAATATTTTCTCTTTCACATTGAATTTTCTGGAAAGGAACATTAATTTAAAAGGATTTCACTGTGATCTTTCACTTAAAAAAGTGCTCTGTATACACAAAACAAATTTACGTTCTTCTTTAATAAACCTTTCATTAGTGTTTTGTACTATGCACAGTCCACATAAAAAGCTCAAAATATACAGCATAGCTATTGATAACCTACTTTTAATGCACCACCATAGAAAAAATGCTACAGTAGAACAAGTGTTTAATGAAGGGTTTTTTAAATCAGTACAATAATAGGCTCAAAATGAGAAAGAGATTTTTTCAAAGCAAATAACAGAGATTTTCATATACCCTACTGAACTTCTCTTTATCTGCATATCCCCCTGTATTCCTTTGTTTGAAAAGGAAAGCTTTTTTCAAATTTACTTTGCAACAGTCTCTTCATTAAACATTCTTAAACTATGAATTAAAGCCAACATAAATGATCAAAAATAAGAAAGAGTAAATGTTTAAAAATAAATTTTTTAAAGAAATCCCCCACACACTCTTTCTCTGTTTTCCTGGCCACTCATTTTCTCCTCTACAGTATGTGCAGACACAAAAATATCCAAAAAATTGCAGTACTAGCATGGCACAGGCATCATCAGATCAAAGAGGAACATAATTTATCAACAGAACAGACAGTGCATCGCAGAAAGAAGATTCAACGAACAGAACATACTGCTGCGTTAATAGAACAAAATGTACATGTGACTTCTCCAAGGATTAGTCTCCAAATAAAAAGAAGTAACTGCTTTGCAATTATGATTGTTTAACCTAAGTAAATACTTTTGTCCTCGCTGCCAAGGCTGTGCTTGCTAGGAGTCACAGGTAACACATGAGCACTGGTAAGGGTAAGCATGTACTGTTTGCCACTAAATAGAAATTAAAAGCAATAATCTGACTATCCACGGGATGCAACACTGGACTGACATGGTTTTGATATTTGTTTAAAAATGAGATATACCATATTGCAATATATATCCTTAGGACTGCTTAGCAGTGACTCAATCTAATTCCAGGACAAAGCAAACACTTAAAATAGAAAACCATTCTCAGTCTTGAAAGACAAAAGAGTTCTAATGTTGAAATATATTACTTAAAATCAGGAATACATGCGGTTTTATTTCCTGTGAAAGGTATATTAAAATAATAAAAAGGTTGAGAATGGGAGATGGGATAGGTCACACTCTTAAATCCCAACAGTGTATGTGACCTTCAGCAAAAGATTAAGCCTCCTTTGAGCCTCAGAGTTCTCATCTGTAAAGGAGCATATTTTTACTAACCTATTAACCTACTAACTATCTGGAATCTTATGCATGTAAGGGCTTGCACTTGAGCCGTGCTTATCAGAACTCCTTTCATGTAAACTTAAGGATCCTCTTAAGTAACAGAAAATAAAGAAACATACTATTTCCGATTGATTTAGAGCACTTTCAGAGTGTAATCCTAAAATCTACATTTGACTTAAACAGCGCCAACTTAGATTTTTTTAATTAAGTAATTGCTTTATATGTTTCTATGTTCAAAAGAAAATGTTTCCCCTTTAAAATTGCCGTTTGGCATCTCTTCTTACATTTTTACCATTTTGTATCTAGAATGTGGTACTTCCTGACTGCACTTTCAGCCATGTTTCCTCAGAATACACTGAAGGAGTTCACAAGGCTGGACTGAAATAACCATGCCATTGTGAAATTAAATATGGATCTCAACGCACCATCCTAAAGCTCCATGTTTTTAATATTTACTGTCATGAATTTTTATCACTTATAGTGTTCAGTTTGGTAGAAGAAAAATTGCATTTTCCTACAATGAGTTAAAAATATCTGTAAGAAAGTTTTCAGATATTAATAGCTTCTATCCTCATCTGCACAGCTGAGGAAACGCAAATGAGTATTTTCATATATCAAAACACAAAAAGCTGCATAGTGATAAAAATGTAACTATACCAAATATTTTTAAATGCTTGCTTACTACTGCTTTTTGTTGGAATATGAATTCTGTACTGGAAAACAGAAATTCCCTGATTCTGAAGTTCCCAGAGCATGATGCTGGGAAAATGGATGAATACACACTGTACCTTAAAGAGGATGCTCTAGCTGTCTGGCAATCATTGTCTGTTGAGATTGACTGGGGACAAAATGTGAAGCTTACACACATCACAGTGCAGAAAAAAACCCCTGGTATTCTTAATTCCTAATTCCAAAAGAAAACCTTACACCTAAGTTAAAATGGCACTAATAAAACAAGATTAGTCCCTCAAGTGTATACTATTAGTTGTGTTCTTTTGTCTAGCAACATAAAAATGATAGAAATCCCACTGTCACATTCAGAAAATAAGAAAGCGACCAAAATACAGAGTACTTTTGACTTAGTTACAGAGAATGAAATTGTTGGGTCACAAAAGATGTCATGCTGACAGTCTCGCAGCCTGTCGGTAAATGCACTCGCAGATCAGTCACAGTCTGGACATTCACTGAGCACAGGAGTCACATGGCACCGTCATTTACAAGTATCATCCACTTCCATCCTGAAGATGGCTTAATAGGATAAACGAAACTGTTGGGATGGGGAGGGGGGGAAAGGGAAAGAAGCCACTTCCTCCATATTACAGGCTGTTGAAACTTTTACCCTTGTGCATTCAAGGTCACATGTTCAAAACAGTCCTTAAACTAGCAAATATTTTATCTTGCTGCTATGTATGGATAACTAGTTTTGTGATGAAGCACAGGATCTACAAATGCAATTAAGCGGTGGGCCCTCTTCAGCGGCCTGGTTAGCTGCTGTGCTGAAAACTTTGTGGAAATAAAAGCAGAGCTCCAAACAAAGACATGCTAACCTAACCTCCTAAATTACCTCTAACTGACAGGTAATTGCTTACTATCAATGTTATAACAAGCCTGAAATTACTTTATGCATCAAAATTAAAAATCACTGTGCTCCTCATTCCAGCAATTAATGAGGATAGATATATGCCCACTAAATATAGAGAAAATGGAGTGTGAAGAAGAAAGGTGAATTCTGAAGTAGCTACGATAAAAAAGTTAAAAAAAACCCCCAAGCAAACATTTTTTACTTATAAAAGTATAGAATGCAGGTCAGCTACATCTTCACAGCAAGAAAGCTTGATTAGGCATTTCCATACCTGAAATATGTCTGCTTTGTTCTTTAATAGAGTGATCTCCATCTGCTCTTGCCCTTGGATTGTTTTTATTAGTTTTTTTAGCAGTACAGCTGGCTGTGCTCAAGCCCTACATAACTCTGCATTTTCGTATACATAATTAACTAATTATGCTCTAATCAATAGTGTAGATACTGATTTTACAATGTAAATGAGATAAATGAGATAATGGCTGGGGTCAATCTCATTTTATTTACAAAGCTCAGCACACACATCCAATTTCATTACATTGCATCTACCTGCACAGGAGGGAGTCTTATCAGTTGGCCTGCAGAAGTCCTGCAAGCACTGGGGAAAAAGACCTGTGCTTTTACAGAGGAGCAGTGAATGCAAAACCCACCCGTCACTGGCACATTTGTAAGTCACTGGTTAATATCATGGAAAACCACAAAGAGCTGATTCAGCCACAGTGAAGAAACCTATTTTGCATTCACGAGACAGCATCACCCATCTATAGCTGTAAAAGTAATTACCTACATGTCCCTGAAACACAACATTAATAAGCTAATCTTTAAATACAACTTTCCAAATATGCTTCAGAGACTACAGAAAATCTCACTTATGTACGCACCACCTGCAGTGTCATGCCAAAAGGTACCATGGTGAACAAAATACAAAATTGCAAAATATATATACTACTCCCAATTCATCACAAGAGCTTGGAGAGATTTACTTTAATGGAAAAAAAAGATAAAAAACATTGATACATATCATCACCCTTAAAAGTAGAGAATTTGTCATATAAGCCTTACACTGACAAACTTAGAAGCTAATCCAGAATTTTTAAACTCTAAGGGAACTGCAGTGGGATAGGTGTGTGTACATGCACCCATTTGCTGGGGGGATGCAAAACAATGGCTACTCCAGCACCTGTGTAGATTTAACTACTGATAAGCATCATCCCTTGCTGGCTTGTTTTGGACCCCATTTCTGACTAAATGCTCTTAGCACCTGCAGAAGAGACATCTGAGGAATAGAGGTTTCTTCTCAGGCACCAATCTTTCTCCCCTTTAATCCCTCAGTGTCCAAGTGCTGAGTCACTCTGGAACTGCAAACAGATGGAGACATGCTTGGGGGCTCATTTTAAATTGCAGTCCGTTCTTGATTTCAGATGAGCAACTTAAAACCAGCCATGACCATCTAAATCCCTGTCAACACTTGGTTTCTTATTAGCAGCTGTATGATATATCCAATAGAAAGGAGCGCATAAGCATTCTCAAAAACCGAGAGTAAATCAATGTAGCTCAAGTGAATTTGAACTGTAGAACCAAATTGACTGACTTCAGCCTGGAGCAGCTGAGGAGTGCTCCTGTGATACCTTACTGCAACCAGACCACAGGAGTGATAAATTCTGGATGACAGGAATGAATACTATGGGGTGGGTTGCAGCAGCCACTTTTAAGTGTCACATCAAAAAAGGCACTTTCCCATGCCCTTATTTAAACAGTAAAATTCGAGATCTAATGGTGCAATAAATGTATAGTCATCTATTTAATGCACTGTTATTAATACTGTTATAAAAAGTACATTTATTCTAGTTACTGGGGGAGGAGCCCAAAACTGTAGCATGTTTTCATTATAGAATATGTGGATAACACTCGTCTTATCTTCCGCTTCTGACATTTCTTGAAACAAATTGAAAATAAGCAAAGGTATGACTTTGTATCTTGCCCTACCATTCTACACCAAAACTCCTCAAACCAGCCCCATTAATTCCAAAACAAATTACTTTCATTTTGCTGCGATATGTCACAGGTAAAACACAAACCAGAAGTAATGCCATATTATATTTAGACTCTGAAACAGAAGATCTAGATTCTTATCAACTCCTTTGTTTTTAGGCAAAAAATTGTCAAAATAATAAAACTCTATTAAATATAAAATGGAAGAAGCTGGTTCTCCTCTTCCTGATTGCTACACTTTTGCCCTTTCCTATAAGTGGCATAACAACTAAAAGTGGATGGTCATCTTGCAGTTTCTGTTCTACAGAGCAGTTTTAAGAAGTCTACTCACACAGGCCAGTAAAGCTTTAGGTGACTTTATCACCTGGAGCGTGACACATTTCAGCACTAAAATTCTTATGTGACTGCATATGCATAAATTGTTGATTATAAACCAGGATACAGCCCAACGATACAGCCTCTTCACACACAGGTACTTGTTATCCTGAAAGGCTCCCTATCTTCATAGATGCTAAAAGTTCAACCACATAAAACTTTAAGGAACTTCATCTAATTTCAAAGTTAGAGCTAACTTTGCAGTCAGTCCTGTGTTAAGTAGGTGGCTGGAACAGATGTCCTTCAGAGACTTCTCCAACCTACATCTTTCTGAACTCTAATATCTTCATAATTTTGATTTAGGTAAATGAAATACTCTTTCTGGGAAGGATAATGCTATGGTATTACACTAAGTAATTAAAAGTCACATTCTAATTTCTATTATGTCAGGTACAATGCAAGTACACAAAAGGAGGTCTCCTATTTACGTAGTTTACAATGGTATATAACAGAGTAGACTATCACTCTCTTCTGTTATGCCTAGAAGAGAGAGGGCATGGCTATTGCTGAAAGGTGAGAGAATTACCAGATGAGGGATGATAATTGCATTCTGGTTTTTAGATCTATGTACTACTGATGAAGACAGTGTATGGGCAAGATGGACACACAGCCTGACAGAGCACGATGAGCTTACTGATCACCAACTAACAGTGGTTTCATGATGAGGTACCTATGTGCTTTTGGATACACGAAACTGTCTAATCTCCTGTTTACTTAAATTTCTGTCCAATCTCAAGGGCATTAATAAAAACAAATAGTGTCTATCAATTATACCACAAAACAGCGAAAGAAAATAAGCATTAATCTGGCAGACATCGGTGTAGCTAAATTTATTATGCTAAACCCGAAACTGCCACCTAACTGATTTAACTCATGATTTTAATACTAAATCAAACACCCCTTTATATCCAAAAACCTAATACTGATTATTCATGGGTAAGGAAGAATTTGAAAGGGCTATTGTTATATGTCATTCCTATGCAATCTGGATTTTTTCTGAAGGGTCTACACATCATTTGCTTTATGAAAATTAAGTTTGCATGTACAAAATGAATTCTAAGAATGCTAAAAAGAAACTCTATTTACTATACCTGTATGTGAATAGCTTTCTTTCAGCAAGAAATGTACACTTTTCTCTCTCATAGGACTGCAAAACTACACAACACATGGCTTTGTTAAATTGATTTGCCAAATTCATTAATGGCCCACATAGTCAAGTGGAATATAATGATAGGAACACTATTTCAGATGTAGTTGCTTTTGTTAATATACAGTTACTGTACAGAACTTCTATTTACAGCATTTTAATGTTTAAACTAAGAATTTCTGTGAAGACAATGACTCTAAGACATACATTAAGGTAATGCTACACCAATTACAGACACTGAGAAAGTCCTTTGACAAAATGAGAAGTGTAAAATTTAAGAAGCTATTACCAAATGCTGCATTTGTTTTTCTGGAGTACATTCTAGTTGTAATACATGATTGCATCTATAGTGCCACTCTCAGGTGTTCAGACTATTAACTCCACTGAATGGTGTACTGTTTATGAACTACTAGAGAAGTCCATTATAGTCTTGAATATTGCCATCAAACATCTTTCAAAAGGTAAAACATCAAGTGTTAGCATCTGGCTTTCAACATAATGACATGGAAGAGAGAGAGAGAGAGAGAGAGAGAGAGAGAACAAAATTCTACAAGGAAGCTGTACTGGGGAGAAATATAAAAAATACAACAGAAATTCAGCTTGGGATTCCAAGCATGCCCAGGAAACTATCAACAATACTTGAAACAGTATTTAGCACACATTAGTCTGTCCTTAAAATCCTCCAATAGCAGAGATTACTGAACTTCCCTAACAAACATCTCTAGTGCAAGTATTATTATTAGACTGTCTATTGGCTAAATCATATTGATACAATGTAGCTTATATTTGGTCTGACCAGCTTTGAAGAACTTCTTTTTTTCCTTATTTCTAGCAACCTCTGTCTTTATCATCATTAAATTAATTTAGGCTTTTTGAACAGATTTCCCACCTTCACTAAATTAAAGAAATATTACTATTCCATGCTTTATAAATTCATGTCTCCTGTGGTCTTCTCATCATCCAATTCCGTTTCCTTCAGACCTTCTCTGTTTACCGAAGTGGACAGGATGCGCTAGCCAAGACTTTTCAAAGGGTGAGATACTGGTGTTCTGAATATTCAGGAGGAGTACTCCAATGCGTTAAATGTAACATCTCTCTTTGTATGTATCAGGTCTGATCAGTTTGATCCACGTACTGTGATTTGTGATCCAGAGTCCCCCACACTTCCTTTTTTTTTTTGAAGTTACTCTTGATATCATAATCATGCAGTCAACAGTGATTTGCCTTTTCCTTCCTGCACTGCACGCTTTTTCTGAATGCTTTCTTAAAATTTCCTTTGTAATTCTAACACTGTACTCCCTCATATTCTACTGTCATCACCTTCAAATGTAACCAGACACTTTACTTCAGTACCTAATACACTAAAGCAAAAATTAACAAAAAATATCATAATACTGAATCCAGGAGAGCTTGAGTGGAATTCACTGAGCTGAATATCACTGAATATCAGTGAGTCCATGGTAGCTGGTTTACTTTCCTAATCAGCTACATATTTTAATGCAGCCTAATTAACAAAATCTCTAACTTAAAGGAATGTCACACATAGAAGTATTCTGAAAGTCCTACTAAAGCCAAGATAAGGTACATTTATCATTCTCTCCTATCCGCAGTATCTAGACCGTTTTAGTTTAATAAATGATCATAAATCACAGTAAACATTACTTTTTCTTTTTTTTCCTAAACTCAGCATGATGTAGGAGCAAACTTTTTTTTTTCCCCCTTGCTGACACAGCACTTGGACACAACTTTTTACTTTCAGAATACTGCACAAGTGGTCAATAAACTTGGGTCCTTTCTTCCTAAAAAGGATACACGGATCCTTAAAGATTAAATTCCTGCATTAGCATCTACTTCCTAGTGCAAATTTCTTTATTTTTAAGGTGTCTTTGTGTGCCTTGTCAATACAGAGTGATAAACATTTCTAACAGTCCCAACAAAAACCTTAACTCTGAGATTCTCCCACCCCCTTTTTAAAAAAAACGACGTGTTGGACATCAGGTTAATTTTATTTAATATAATATTCAAACATGAAATGCCCTGGTAAGATATGACTCGTAGATAAGTATACATAAATTTGTATTTTCTCCTATTACTTATTACAGCATTTAATTTCTTTTAAGTTTAAAAAATACTTTCAAATGGAAACGTGCCTTGATAGATGACAAAACCCACCATATCTCAAGAAGTTCAAAGATTATAGATCATAAAGTTACAAGTGTGATTGCATTTGAGCAGAATTTTTCCGAGCAAGTTCAAGATGAAAACGATGAAGATGTCAACACTCTGATACTGTAGATTTAAGAACTGGATCTGTACCATTAGAAGATCAAAATACTACATGTGCATCTACCAGGATATATACAGACGGAGACGAAGATCTCAGCTGTCACGCTGTGTGATCAGTTCTTCATTCCTTCCCCAACTTACAAAAGAATTTCGTGTTTGCATAGGGAGGAGATAAGCTTGTCCTGAACACTGCCAGAGAAGTAAGCCAAATAAAACAAATGTCTGCATATACTCAATTTTTTCTTATTTTTAAAAAATTTTTCAGAAAGAATAATAGGTATAGTTCTATTCACTTGAGTGTCTGGAGTCAGAAACAATTAGTTCATACTAATAAGCATGAAATCAATTTTTCCATGGCAAATCTATTCCTTTAGAATAGTAAGTCTCAAGTGTTTTACAGGTCTCATTATCACTGAACATTTATTTTTTTTTAGGAAACAACCCTTTTTACAGTAAGGTCTATGTACAACACAGTGTTCTATATAGAAATGTTCTTATTAAACTGTATATAAAGTAGAGTGGCAGGCGGATGGCAAACCACTGCTTATTTCTTTCAGTATCACCATAGAGGAACACACAATATTTAAGTCCCACAGGCTTCTGTCACTCTTCAGTGAATCCAAGCATCGTATAACATCGTTTGCCAAGGAAGCACAGGGGAAAGAGACATTACTTAGTAGGACAATCCTGACAAGACATTTATCCGGGATTTTTCAACGATGCACATACAAAATGTTCCTGATTAGTGCAAAAAAATGCAGGCAAATTAACTACCGTGTCAGTCCAAATAACAAACCAATCAATTACATTCTATCCAAGCCTGACAAGCAAACTCAATGTTTTGTCATAATGAGCTTATAGTTGACACAAGGTAGCTGTTCTCCTTTACTTTAGGTATTCTATTGAGAGCTTTATCCACATTTAAAAATCCTATTATAAAAGGTTTCCACGATTGCCTCCGAGGATGAGTTGTGGCAGAGTTGTGTCTCATGAAGGGTATCTACACAGTAAAGTGATAAGAAAAAAATATTAACATTGAAAGATCACAGCAGCTCTCCTCTGTCTTATGAAACATTTTAACATCATACTAAATTTAAGAAATGTGTATGCTCAGATCCAAATATTTAGACACTCACACCAAATTTTCAAGTGTCTCTGTGTCAAAACATTAAACTGAGTTAAGTATAGCATCCTTATAACTTTTTCTCAACACAGCTCAAAGAACAAAGGCAGTCTACCACAAGACAGAGAAGATAATTTTCTTTTTTTTTTTAATCATAAAAGCAACAATTTAATACAAGTAGGCTTGATTGTGAGGCTAGCATTTTACTCAGATTTGAAACCCACAGAAATGCAGCTATAGGATTGACTACAAGCACAAACAACATGGGTACTATGTTATAACCTTAAAAATGCTTGTTTTATAGAATAGCATTTGAAAGAAAACAAGTCTTAGGATTTAGGAAGGACTAAGTAAGGGAGGGTTTCTTTCAAAAGGCATTGTAGTAATTCAGTACATAAAAAGCTTTAGTCACTTCTGAAAAAATGTCTTTGAGCCAATAATTCCAAAGCCTTCACAGCTTTTTCTTTTCCTACTTGTACTTCCTGTCTTTTGACACTCATGACATACATACTTTTCAAGAATGCTTTTTTAAAAATCAATACAATTTTAAAGAGCTGATTCTGTACATTTAAACTCTTTACACTACTTGCCATACAACAAATTAATGTATCTTATAGCATTGTGAGATTTTAAGTAGGAAAACATCCATGTTCTCTTTAAGCTGAGCAGATACATTTTGAAAGAAAAACCGATATAAAGCCTCCACATTTGGTGGGGATTTTTTTACTTTGAAATGTATTTAAGTAGAATTGTAAATAAAAAAGAGACTGCTGTCATACTTTTATAAAATGTAACAGTCTGATGAACAGGAGCCATCTTGTTGCCACATGTTCAAACAAAAATTCTTTGCAACCAAATTTTAGTTTGATTATAAGCATTTTGGGTCTAAGAATTAGAGGGACAGCAAGAAGTACCATATGTAAATCCACCCCCAATTCTCACTTCATCTCTTACTTGAGACACAATTAAAATTTTTAATTTGGTGTCCTGAACTGCAATTCTACAATGCAACTTTGAACTTCTTAAGAAAACTGAAGAAAAGCTTAGCTGTAAAATAGAAATACTCTTCAAAGTCATCTTATTACAATCCTAGTCCTTTACTGAGTGCAACTAGTTTTGTTCTGACAGCCTCAGTGGGTGAGGTTGACACGGGTACACAATGAAATGCAGAAACTTGAAGGGTAGCATCAGAAACAATTCAAGATAAAGTGAAGGTCTCTGTGCCACATCTACCCTCTCAGCAGCAATGTCAGTAGCTGCAACTGTACCATTTGAGTCAGGTCATCAGAGTGTGACAGGCTGTCCCATTTGGGCTAGTAAGGTTTGGGCAGGAATACAGCAATCAATCTATACTTTAAATACAAGGCTTTTATTTTGGTTTCTCAAAATGAGTAAATGTGTATGTGAACGTGTATAAACACACATACATGTGTGTACTTATATATAAATTTCTATTTATAAATAATTTTTATATAAAAATTTTATCTATGTAAGCATCTTTTTATATATGAAACCAACTTCACAGCTGAACCAACAAAATAATTAGTTAAATTTTAATAAGCTCACAAATCAAAGTAATTAAGTACAAACAAGGTTCACAGAGGAAACTTATAACTACTGAGATCCTAATATTTTGTAGTACTTTAGGGAAGGCTGTAAGAACACAGACATCAAGTAGGAAGCGTAAGTAACCTATATCTGCACTAGTTATTCCTATAATATTACTTTGTATTGCATTTTTATTGGTAACAACATGTCAAGAAATTTTAAAGGACATTATAGTATTTACTCATATATTAAAGGCAAATTATTTTTTAAATGGTTGGATAATTTTTCCATTTCTATTCTATTAAAAATTTAATTGACATCATTTATTTTACATGTTCTATGGTTATCTTCACCCCTCTCATGTTTGAAATATTATTAATTAAGGAATCACTATTGACTTTGTTTAAACACAGTTCTAACAAGTAAAAGGTTGGTAAAAGACAAAGGAATATGAATGTATAAATACAATAGCTTGTAATTATTGTAGTTATTGCATTATTATTATACAAGAGCAAACTCATCTGATAACTGACTACTGTCCTGTGACCTCCTGCACTGATGACATTTCTCCTGTTCTAGTCTCTCCTTTCGCTCTTCTTCCATCCCTACATACCATTTGCCAGCCCTTCCTTAACCAAAGAACTGCTCCTGTTCCTGTACATCCATTCAAATTTCTACTGACTGAAGTACCCAGTTGTCTGCAATAGCTGTACTTGCATTTTCAGCCTCACTTAGGAAATGGATTTAATGAGCACAAAAATCTGAAATAAGGACAGCGAGCAAAACTGAACAGCCCTCCTCTCTTACCAGGAGATGCAACAAATATTAAGACAGAAAAAATCATCCCAGGTAATGCCGTAATAGATGCTTCCAACAGGAAGGTTCTCAATTGCATATCTGGTCCTTTAGAAGAGCTCTTCTCTCCCAGCTCTCCTTAATTCAGGACAAAAGTAATTATAAAAGCACTTCCGTTCAAATTTTGGTACAAAGAGGGAGAAACACACCAACCTCTCTCACTGTCCTCCCTAATCACACATGGCTGTCATCTGCTTCCTCACTTAAGTAAATATTATGTAAAAGGCAGGTGTCTAAGAGTATGTGGAGATTTCCTTTTCAAAATACTTTATAGGACAAGAAATCCCACAAATTATTTCAATACTTTCTACTCTTCAGCTGTGTAACGGACACTGAAAAGTGCAAACTGCAGACAGACAAACATAATGCTTATGTCAGCAGTTTTGATCCTGGCTCTTTTCTAGCCATTTTAATACTTGCCTTCATCAGGTTAAATGCCTTTTTTAAGAGCAATGTTTCTGGCTAACTGGGCACAAGTAAAAATACATTTGCAACCACAATCAGTTTATCTTCAAAGGTCTGAAGGCAAGAAGCTGCTTCAGCTCAGACCAGGTTAAGTTTGCTAAGCCTAAAGAGGAATTTGGGGTATTTGCAAATAAATTTAATGAGGGAAAGATTATAAGTAATATACATTTTTAAAATTCAGGCTGTTCAAGGTACACCTCATCTCAGAAATTAATCTATACCTAACAGCCCTATCAAGTGGATGAGAGTTACTGAGCTCTTTAGAGGGGGGAAAAAAAACCAACCCAGATCCCCAAAACAACGATGAAGAATGCATCTTCTAGATATTGCTAATCACTTCAATTTTCTCAGTACTGATCGCTATAAATATTAATAAATGCTTCCTGAACGGTTAGATTTATATCTGCTAATATACACACTGATTTGCCTGTAAAAAGTTATCTGCAGGACAAAAGATCACAGCTTCTGAGGTACCACTGGAATAGAAGAGCTCTGCTTTATTTTAATAACTGTCACACAGGAGCATAAATAATAACAGTTAGAGCTGGCCACTGCATAAACATGTTGACTGTCTTGATTTACAGAATTCTGTTCTCCAAGTACTTCTATGTCCACTTCAAAACAAGAACACATTTTCAAACAACTTCAAAGGAAAATTACACTTTTATTACTGAATGAAACCATTTCACATCTATGATACCAACATTTTATTTAATCTTTTGTACAGGGTATGTCATTTTCCTTCATTCTGTACTGTCTTTGTGAATACAAGCTTCTGAGAACCCACGAAAAAATATCCAGTCAATACACTCAATACTCTACATGAAACCCAGCTTTCTTTTTTAAATGACTGCATTTACGGACCTTGTCACAACAAGGTCCCTGATGTTATCAAAGCAATTTCAAGATACTTTAATCACTGGCAAAACTCAGTGACTTGACAAGAGAAATTTGGGCCAGAAGATTTCAATGGCTTGAAAGGAAGGTTATTGAGTGATGTAATTTCATTTGGATGGGACTGATTCCAATTGATCTGTTTTTTTGCAATGCGTATCTTGCCTCTGCAGCTGTCTCTATCTGATTCAGGGCTTAAATGCAAGGAGTGACTATCCCTTTCCACTTACAGCTATACTCTTCCTTCCTCCTGCTATTATTTTGAATGAGCATGAGGAGCCCATTTTCAAGTTTAATCTCGGTACTCACTGCAAAAGAAAAATACATTCAACTGAACGCCAGCCCATGAATTCAATTGAGTCTTGTGGCTGCTAGCATATGTATTATGTAAGTAGAAAAACACATCATAGAGCATTATGTTTATCATCGTTATTATTATGAACTGAAAATAATGAGTTAGGGTTTGTACAACACAAGGGCATATGGCAGTACGAAGTAATTCTCAATCCCAACTGAACAATATAATGTAATCTACACTGTATTAGACTGTACTTGTTTTCAGTTGAGTACTTACATTCAAAAGAAAAAGACCTTGCTTGGTATGCAATAAGCATAATAATTAATAAATGGTTACGGTATATATGAAATAATATCTTCCCATACAAGTATGGTTTTCCGCAGTTTTAACAGAAAATAAGTGTACCATTAGAAACCTCACAACTCAAGTTAATTTTAAACTGTGTAAAACCTAGGGGGGAAAAAAGCCATATATATGAGGAGTTACAAAGCCTTGAGAGGAGTATTGATGAATAACATAATCATCATTATATTCTAATGAAACTGAATCCGGATGTGGCAATAGATGTTGCCAGCAATATGGAGCTGACAGGTCAACTAAGTTGCCCTTTATTCACCCAGCTTTAGTCTTATGCTGTCTGTGCACACAAAACATGCTTGACCAACAAAACACGTGACTTGCTGGATTAGACATAACTGTCTAATAGACATAACTGTGAGCTTTCCACTGATTAATTAGCAACAAAAATGGAGTTAAAGATCAACTGCCAGTCCTTCATCGCCTTCCCAACCTTTTCTATCACAGGAGATGATATGAGTTCTGCTCAATTTCACTTTTTATGTGTAATCTATATACTTCCAAGCTTTAAAAGCTTTCAGGTATCTATAGCAGCAGGAACATTCAGGCCATTTTGAAGCAATGTGCACACCAGACTGCCTGCAGAAACTCTTGCAGAGAAAACATGACTGACCCTCAGTACCAACCACTTTGCCTGCCTGATCCCAGGGCTTCAGTTCTGTTGACAGTAATTGTTACAGAGTATCTTCCCTGTAAAATTACGTCTTCCAAAGACAGCAAGTAATTAGGACTTCATCTATCAGTAAACTCAAAAGCATAAACGCAATAAAAATATGTACATTTTATATATTACACAGCTTTTTAAGATGAGTACTGTCACTCACTGGAACTGTTTCTGTTAAAGTGAGAATGGTGTCATACTTCTTAAGCACTATATAAATATACTAACATACCATTAATCTTAGAGATCAAATATTCTATTGGAAATAAAACTCTGAACTTTTTTCAAATACAGAACTTGCTTATTATTGCTATTATTTATAGGGAATACTGTGAGAAATATTTTAACAAGCAGAGCCATATAATACAATAAATTAGATTATAATATTGATTTGAAATAAAAAACCTGAATAGAGTCCTTAAAAGTAAAAAATGTGGTGTGAAGGATATTTTCTTCCATTTCAGTATATAAAAGAAAGTCTAAAGTTATTATTATAGAATACTATTACAATAATTTTGTTTATTTTTACACAAAAGTAGATTAAGTAATTTATTGGACTGCCTCTTTATCAGTGGGGATGGCTGAATTCTGACAGGAAAATCTAAATTTCACTTCACTGTTTCAGTTTCAACACTTGACAGTCAACACCAGGGTCCAATGGAGTTGCAAAGTCAGTGGACTGCAGTTTTCATACTGTTTTCAGTGAAAATACAGGCCTAAGCCATTAAGTTAGCCATCAGTTATTGATAGTTTATTGGTATCCATGAAGCATTTAGAACCTCCGGTGTGACTTCAATATGTTAAAATCTAAGCATGACTGTCACAAGCGCTAGAAAACAAGCCAAAGTAGGAATTCTGGTTTCTCGCTCTGCTGTTCTACCAAGCACAAGTCTAAAACACAGATTCAGAGCTCAGAGATGGGCATTTTTTTCCTCCTAAGTAAATTATTCCTCAACATATTTATAGGGTTTTTTTCCTCACAAAACTCCCACTCCCAGAAACCTTAAAACTCTAGCAGTTCTACTGAAAGCCATTCAAAAGTCTCTACAGGATCACAGAGAACCTCTTCATCAAGCTGCTGTATATCACAGTCCAGGTCAAAATCTGTGATGCATCTGCTGCTATGACTAAGAAATCAATTATGATCCAGTTTTATTTATAAATTAGATTGAAAATATTAATGGCACTACTAACACTTTACAGCTTATTGGAACATTGAGACCAGAGAACAAAGTGAGGTGTAAGTACATTCTCTTCCCCTGCTATGGTTTAAAATTACAGAAGAATTTACTACTTCTCCATAAGGAAGACCACAAAAAGCTGCATCAGGGCTTTGAAATAGGAAACCTTGGCTTATCAAAGGCACTGCTAGGCAGAATCCTGCAGGAAGCTGTCATGAAAGGGAAGGTTGTCAAGCAAAATGGGTATGCTTTTTAAAAGAAAATTTACTCAGAGCTCAGAACAATAAAGCAGAAGGGGCTATGTACGTGATGCATTTGAGCTCAATGCATCAGCATGCATGGTGAAAACTTGGCCTCAGACTTCCACACCTAGCACTGTGACATGGGAAAGAGAAGGACAGCCAGCAGCAGGAAAGCAGGAAGTCAGGGTCTAGTCCATTTGGATACATTCCAGTCCACAGGAATTATTCAACATTTCTGGAACGGATGTTTGTTATCTCTGTCAGGCTCCCGTGTAAGATCTAAGAAACACTATTACAGCCAAGGCAGGACACTGAAAACTGAAAAACGCTTGAGACGAGCCCATTTTAAAGAGGTGAGACACGCATAATAAAAAACAATAGTAAGTATTACCTAAGAAATCACGAGCTGACTTGGTCAGCCTTGTCCCTGTACTGAGAAAGATCAAGGGATCCTTTGTCAAATATATGGAAGTAACTGAGAACACTCAGCTAAGATTTAATAAGGGTAGAAGAGTTGGTCATATCTGGAATGACAAATGATGTGGTCTGTGAAAGAGGGAAGAGCAATGGTTGTAAAACACCAAAATGTGTCCAGCATAAGGCTTCTCAATCAGTCTGGTACAGCATTTTCCTTATCAAGTTAAAAACAAGGCTGGATAAATGGGTTGAAAGCCAACTGGACCCAAAGGGCAGAAGGCAATACCTTGAGCTCTAGATGCTGTCCAGTAACACAGTACCCCAGGGAGCCAGTGGGGAGAGAACTGGTGCATCAGGCACAGCATCAGCAGCCGGGCAAGGGAGAGGATTGTCCTGCTCTGCTCTGCACTGGGGAGGCCTCACCTTCAATATTCGGGGCAGTTTTGGATGACACAATATAAGAAAGACATTAAACTGTTAGAGAGTGTCCAAAGGAGGGCTACAAAGATTGTGAAGGGCTTTGAGGGGAAGCCATATGAACAGTGGCCAACGTCACTTGGCCTGTTCAGCCTGGAGAAGAGGAGACAGAAACTAACATTGCAATTTCAAGTTCCTCATGAGGGGAAGAGCAGGAGCAGATACTCATCTCTTCTCTGTGGTGGCCATTGACAGGACTGGAGGGAATGGCCTGAAGTTGTGTCAGGGGAGGTTTAAGCTGCATATTAGAACAACATTTTTCACCCAGAGGGTGACTGGACACTGGGACAGGCTCCCCAGGGAAGTGGTCACAGCATCAAGCCTGGAAGAGTTCATAAAGCGTGGACAATACTCTTGGGCCCATGGTGTGATTCTTGGAGATGGTCCTGTGCGGGGCTGAGATTATACTCAAGGATCCTTGAGGGTCCCTTCGAACTCAGCATATTCTGTGATTCTTTGGTTTTGGGGCTGACAGCGCAACCAAACTCTTCTTTGCTGAGAGAGGGAGGGCTCTCACCAAAAGGCTCACAGCCACAACCTGAAGCTTAGGAGATTTAGAGGGGACATCAGCAGATGCCTATTCAGTACAAGGAATTGTGCGGTGAGCTCAGGGGTACTTATGCCTCAGCTCTGTGGGAACAAACATATAAGAAGCTATGACAATTTGTTCTTGATATTTGAAAAGCTCTCATTTCTGGTCTTAGAAAGCGTTACCAGTTCCTGTGGTCAGGATGGGAAGCCACCATGCTGAATAAAATCCTGTGATGCCCAGTGCCTGGGTCAGTAGTGGATTTTGGTCAGTTTGAAGGGATAAGAAATTTCCTTCCCGGCCCTCTTATAGACAGTATCTGATTGTACATAAGCCACTAGTGTATTTATAAGAGATGTCCGAGACTGATTTATAATCAGTTTTGTTATGCACAAATAGTAAAATACTGTGCCCTTGATGCCATCCTAAAATTCAATGGTTTTAGTCACATTAAAGGCCCTTTTCTTAAGCCTGAAAGGTGATTTCATACTCTACTGAAATCTAGACACCATAAACATTTGACCAAACAAAAGCCAGAAAAGGTTATACACATAAGTTTTATAAGTGTGAGCATATCTAAAGCATTTTGGTAGCCATTAAAAAAAACCAAACAACCAACCAAAACCAAACCAAAACAAAAAAATCAACCAAACAAAAAACCAAAAAGCCCACGAAAACTAGTATTATTCATTTATATTTACAACTCCACAATAAAAAACTCTACACATTAAGTGGCCTAAGGAAAAATTTCCCAGATGTGTTTACAAACAAAGTAAAGAGTAAGAAAATAAAAGCAGGGAAAACGCAACACATTCACTTCAACGTTTCATACAAATACTCGTATTTTAAAATAAGCGTCTTAACACTGGACTTTTTTTAATGGCCATAAAGTTTCTCAAGGAGATTGACAGATGTAAAAAAGCTTAACTTACAAAGCAAACATTTCATATATTCCATTATAATTCCATAGTTAATTTTCAGTCTTCAGTATTAAAACTATCTAAAATGATAACAGGTGTCTAAGTGGAAATGGACTATTTCTGAAATGCACAAGAAAAGGAATTATGATTTTCTTTCAAACTAGTGCTGAAGCATGCAAAATTTAGTGTTAGTTTTTTTTCAAAAGAAGCCAGAAGTTAATCAGTATGTATAAACAATTAATGCATTTGTATTATATCATAATCAAGCTATATACTAAAAGCACTGAACAGCACTCCTGAAAAGGACTATTTAGACAATATACTTTGAACAACACTTGTTGTAACACAGCTCGTCTATATCATGGCTGAATGCATGCATGTAAATAAAATTCAGACATAATACATAAATCTTAAAAGCAATGACAAAGATAAATTGTATTATATATAAAAATCTACTCATTAATAGCATTTAAGACCACGCCAGAAGTCTGGGAACAGTGTATTAAGAAGATATTCTATTTGTGAAACTCTGTGCTAAGCATTAAATAAATCACTTCCAAGAGAACTAAAAAAGTTCAGTGAAATAATACCATGGTGTCTCTTGTAACATGCTTACTTAAGATTTTTCTCAAACAATATAAAAAAGGACCCCCAAGAAAATTATTTCATAATAACAAAACTGAAAGTCAAGTAAAAGATTATGCAGACGTTTTGCAATGTCATTACCACACAACTGTATTCTTGAGTATTACTTTCAGCAGGTACGTTAATAACCTAGGCTAGATAAAGCAGGAAGTTTGTTTTAACTGAATCAAGAGATGAAAACACCTTTGTAGATAAGAATATAATAATTTGTTTATACAGACATATTCTCATTATATTACATCTTGGCAGTAAAATCTGTGAGAAACAAACCTAAACCAAATGAAACCAGTAGGAAGAAAGGATGTCTCACCCTGTACCATGCTGGGTGTAAGGTGAATCAAATTATTCCATTTGATACTCAATTTTACTACTTTCCTAAACTTTTGTTACTGCTGTTGTTGGGCACTTTTGGTTAGATTGGTTCCACAGTAACATTGGTTCCCTCTGTAACACATCAGATCTTTAGACCAGGCAAAAATTTCAAACAATGCATCTATATCTATTTCTATCTTCAGAACTCGAATCTGTGAGAAAAATATGAAATAGAAGAATATTGTATATCATCCTACACAACTTTGGAACTACAGAATAAATTTAGCCTTTTGCCTTATTAGTGGTCATAGTCATTCTGAAATGCCCTTGTTCCCCCATATTCCTTTTCACTATTTTTCCTCTCCAGAATAAAACAACACAAAATGTGAATATATCAACACATTAGAATGATAGGCAGACAAAAGGTAAAAATGATGGATACAAAGAAATTGAAGAACTTGATTTCAGAATACTGCAAAGTGCTTGAATCTGTGACTGTGATTAACTGATTTCTGAAATCTCTCCTTCCCTACTTATTTTTGGAGAATAGAGGAAAACAGAGAAAAACTAAACTATTCCAAATTACTTGACTACTTAATGTATTTTTTAATTAACAGGTCAAGACACATGAACGACAGCATGTAACATCAAAGAAAATATCTAACAAATCATGGAACTTCAGAAAAAACCCCCCTTTTTTATGAAGGGTTGCTGGCCAACATATATACATTTAATTAAGTCATATACCAACATTTTTCTTTACTAAGAATAAAGAGTTTCTAAGCATGCAAAATAAATACATTGGAACTGTAACTATAATGCTAATTATGCTTTAGCATTTTTTTTTTAATTAATGCTTACCATTCATACTTTTTTTCTTTTTTAAAAAATACTTCTTTGCTACTTTTGTAAATGTTTTGATTAGTCAGTAAAAAAAAATTGTAATTTTGCAATCATAATAAAGAAATATCTTCTGCTACCTATAACAATGAAATAGCTGAAAATTCACTAAGGTGTCATTTTCCAGTCACCCACTCCCCATTTCAGCATCACTGACTTGCCATGACCACAGCAAACTTTTCCTTTTCACGTAGGCTTCCTATCCACAACTACCCCTCCCTGGCTCCTTAAACAGTTTCAGTATCCTCCCTCCTCTGACTACTATCCACGTGGTTTTCTTGTTTCAGTGTCTTTCTCTAACCAGTCCAACTGTGTTCAAGTCCTGAAGCTTGAATAGACTGGATTTTGCTGCCTCTGCACACAAGCTTACCACTCTGAATTCTATTGCTTCACATTTACCATCCAAACTCAGGTCCTTCCCCAGTCCTAGTCCCACCATGGTCTCCATAGTGGGTTCTAAGGTTTGTCTGTCTGTAACCCAAGGCCCTGTTTCATACAGCACCTCTGCATGATTTTGGTTTGGCTTTACTGAAGAAGCAAGTGAAGACGTAGGATAGCACAAATGCTAAACTCGGACAGATGAGTAAAAAATGTCATCATGTCTACTGATATGAAATGGTACAGAGTAGTGACTCAAAAGAAAAAAAACAAAACAAAAACCCCATGAACATTAAACCCTCTGAGAATACAGTGGAGAATCTGAGGATGGCAATTCAGCTAGATAAGGATCAGCCTGGTCCAAGGCGGAGCAGAGGCTGAAATATCTTTACCTTACCAAAGACTGCCCGACCAGCAAAGATACATCAGACATTAGCACTGGGTGAGATACTCACATGAAAGCTTAGCCTAGTGAAATGCTAGTCCTCACCGTGACTATGTGATTGCGGTGGTTTCTTGAGTTCTGCACCTCCTGCTCACATCTCTCTATGAATGACAAAATATGACCCAGAAGAAGGGGAGCCACTTTTCCACGCTCACTGCCCCATTTTACTCTTCTCATCTAGTCTAGCACTTGTCCACCCTTCATCTAGAATGCATCTAGATCAAAGAGGCTTCAAATTACCAGTCACTGATACTGTCCTTAATATCTTTCTTCTCAATCCACATTTCTGTTCCTTGCAAGTTCTGTAGCAACTCCAGCTGCAGGGATGAGCACACTCAAATGGCCCACAGCACACTAAGTACAATGACAGAAGATCTAAAACCTGCCGTACCATGACTCTAAGTTATGAGGAAACTATTTCTCTCACAAAATCCTTCAAGGCTTCCCTTTCCCCACATTTCATCAAATTGACATGAATATATTTCTCCTCTGTCCTGGGGAAGAATTTTGTCTTTGCCAAAATTCAATTTACAGATCAGAGACTTCAATTCACTTTTCTTCTTGAAGGTATGGGGTTAGGGACACCTGGGCAAGACAGTACACTTGCTCAAATCTCACTTTAAAAATTTTGCCTGAAAATATCCAGCCTAAAAGATATACAAGAGACATGAAGAATTCTGAGCCCAAGTGATTAAAATTTTACAAGCAGTAAGAA
The DNA here is from genome assembly GCA_013397815.1 of Aleadryas rufinucha. Classification (NCBI taxonomy): domain Eukaryota; kingdom Metazoa; phylum Chordata; class Aves; order Passeriformes; genus Aleadryas; species Aleadryas rufinucha. Next base: position 462,261 of record VZTH01000557.1, read on the forward strand.
ACTGAAAATGGGATCAGGTACCACAGTTATTACTACTGCCCAGCATAGCTAACTTTCATCTGTATCAATGCCAGTTAAAAAATTCCAGAGAGTAAGCTTTGCTAAGATCCAGCCACAGACATTTTGTTTGATCATTTCCCCATTTCTCCTTTTGCTGTCTGTGAGTCAGTACTTCATAACATAGTCATTGTATAGAATACAAATAGTCCATCATTCTTGATGAAATTGAGTGGTTAGATTTCCCTAATTCAGAAACAAAAATCATAGTATGAATTTGAAATAAATGAACTGAAATTCTAAAAGAAGAACCAAACTTTCATAAGAAAGTGCTCCCAAAAAAAAAGCAAATACTTCTTAGCTCGTTCGCCAATGACTTCTCTAATTAATTCCAGATTTTTTTTCCCTTGTTGACAAAGACACAGGAAGCCTCAAATACAATGATCAACAGAAGCTGAAGCACTATGTTTCCCAAAGGTCGGGTGCTGAAGACACAAGGAATTCTTTTGCCTGTTTGAATAGTGAAAATCATGTGTATGTGTCACAAAATACCAAAATGAAAAATAAAACGTAACACTCCAATAAAGTTCGTAATTCTGGGGCTGGCAGAAAACATAAATACACTCAAGTTACTGAAAAAGGCAACTGCAGCAAATATTAAATATTTTCCCTTTTCTTCATCTAACCTGTTAAACGTATGTATCAAGCTCACTGTCAACTGATAAATTTTGCTTATGGTGACAAAAGTTATGTTTTGAACCTTATCGCTTTAACTTATAAAACCCACTAGCTTCACATAAACTTTTCTTCATGTAACTGTCAGAGGAAACCTACTTCAAAAATTTGTAACATGGATTAACCTATACTGAAAAAACTGTTCTGCTTAATTTCAGAATTTTATCAATCTTCATAACAAAAAAAATTAATTATCCATCCATAGATACGGCTTAATACAAAATTTAAATGCAAAAAAAATGAAGGAAGCATGGCAATCTTTCTGAGTCATCTCATCAAACAGTGAAACTAATTTTGAATGAAATATTAGGGTATTTTCTTAATGGGAATGAGACAATAAGATTTAAATAGAATTAAGTACATAATAAATGAAGTTTCAAAATAAAAGTATTTTAAAGTTTTCAATATAAAAGTTTAAGCTAAAACCTTTTGAGTTTTCAATAGTAAGTAGGACCAACAGCTTAATAATTATTATATACTGTAAACACAATCTATGTTTTTCTTTCCCCCCAGATGCAAAATGTACACTGTTTGAGACACCCAGAAATCACATGGACCACTACAAGCTAACATTGTGGATTTTTTAAGTGAAGAACCACACTGCAAGAAAGATATAAAGTTGTGAGAAAGGAGGGCTACGAAGATGGTGAAGGACCTTGAGCAGAAGCCATATGAGCAGTGGCCAAGGTCACTTGGTCTGTTCAGCCTGGAGAAGAGCAGACTGAGGGGAGACCTCATTGCAGTTACAGCTTCCTCTTGAGGGGAAGAGGAGGGGCAGGCACTGATCTCTTCTCTGTGGTGACCAGTGACAGGACCCAAAGGAGGGGCCTGAAGTTGTGTCAGGGGAGGTTTAGGTTGGATATTAGAAAAAGGTTCTTAACCCGGTGCATGTTTAGGCACTGGAACAGGCTCCCCAGGGAAGCGATCACAGCATCAACCTAACAGAGTTCAAAAAGTGTCCGGACAACACTCTCAGTCACATGGTGTGACTCTTGGGGCTGTCCTGTGCAGGAGCTGGAGCAGGACTTTGATGATCCTTGTGGGTCCCTTCTAACTCAGGATATTCTATGATTCTATGAAATGATAGTAAACAGGAACAGAGGACATGCCTAACATTTTTGCTATCACTTACACTAACTACTCCAAATACAGGCACGAGTGCACATACAGACACACTTATCAAAAGCCTATACAGAGATATGAGCTGCTACCTACAGTGTGAAAAGGAGGTTACAATAGTTTTGGTGTAGATTAGAAATCAATGGCACAAACTGTTCAGATCAGGTCTCCAAAGAACTAGGATCTGTAGAAGAAAAATCCTTGCTGTTAGTAATCTTCCATCACTCCACAGGAAGCCAGCACCTGTACTCCCAGTTTTGCTTGGAATTAAAGGAGTGCGTTAAAAACTGCACCCACTACCCTACCTTGTGGGGTACTCCAGTTCCTGCCACAAGGGATGCAAAGGATAACTTAAAGGCTGACAATCCTCCTGCCCTCATGTTCTCCATCTCTCACGAGGGACCTTTTCCTTCTAGTGCAACACCACTAGACCTTCCCACCTCACACTTCTAACTCCTTTTTAGCTAAGTGTGGACTTTTAGCTATGTCATTATTTATTATTTTCTGGAGCCGGCAGAATGGGCAAAGAGTCCCGTCACAGATGAGTTTTGTGAGTTTTTAGGTGTCTCAGTCTGCTGCCAGATTAGGTGATACAGCTCTTAATGCAATTTGATAGGTGACCCCTGAAAGCTATTGCTGGGGCGATAGTCTAATGCAGTGAATTTAGAAATGCATTTGAAAAATGCACTTTTCAAAGAGAGAAGAGGAAGGGATTGGAACTCTGAATGTCTTATCTGAACTTACATAGTGGAGTCTTCCACTAACACACAACTTTCAGTGGAAAATTGTAAGCACTAGCATTAGATAATTCTCCAGAATGTTGGTCAATGAATTCACCTTTTAAACTACAACTACAGACTACAACTATGACATGACTTTCCCGAGACATGAATTTAATAAGCAAAGTTACTTTCTCATTCTTAAACAGTGTTCTTAATGACTCCCTATATTAACTACAGGAAGATGTTTCTTTTATAACAAACTAAATTTTACCTGTGAGACACAACAGAATATTTTTTTTAATGGTTTACTTTTAAGAACAATAAATATACTTTTTCTTTTGACTCAGCACTGGTAGGAACCACACCACACTGTGTCCAGTTCTGGGCTTCCCAGTACAAAAAACATAATGGAGTTACTGGAGTAAGTCCAGCAAAGGGACTGTGAAGATGTTTGGCTGGAGTATCTGTCATACAAGAACAGGTTAAGGCCTGAGATTATTTAGTCTGGAGAAGAGAAGGTTCAGTGAGAATCTTCCCAGTGTATAAATACCTGTTAGGGGAAGGAAAGAGAGCCAGACTTCTTAGTGGTGCCTAGTGAAAGGACAAGAGGCAACAGGCAAAAACTGAAATAAAGGAGATTGTTAAATATAAGAATTTTTTTTTTTCACTCTGAGGAGGAAAAAGCAACAGAACAAGCTGTCCACAGAGGTTGTAGAGACTCCATCCTTGGAGATAGTCAAAACCCAACCAGACACTGCCTTGAGTAACATGCTCTGACTTGTTTTGATTTTGGGGGCTGGGACTAGACCAGCTCTAGAGGTCTTTTCCAATCTCAAGCATTCTCTGATTCTGTTTTTAATATAAGTAGACATTATTTAGAAAACCTTTCAAAATTAAAGAAAATTAAAGACCTGCAGTTTACTTATAGTTCTTTAATGTGAAAAACTAAGATTATCACTAGAGTTTTTAAAGCCCACTGGTTTTCTTATCTCTTTTTCACAGCAAGTGTTATTAAAAGAACTGTCAGTAGGTACCAGCAGACAGGCTGTTTTTATGTAAATTTAAACAATTTTTGCTATGACAAAGTAACACTTTTATTTTTCCTCTTTTCATCTGCTCCGCATTTTCAGATATTAAACTGCTGCTTTTGCAGTTTTTACATACTGTTAGTGGCACATTCTCTCCAAAATGTAGAGAAACGTCAAATAAATATTACTGTTCACACCACTTAAAGCAAGCACTACTGATTTTACTCACACAAACTTAAAATCTTAAATTGTATTACATTTTCTTTCAAAAGAGGATATTTTAAGTATTTTTCCCTCAAGTGCTTTTCTTAGCATCCTTCCATAAACTCATATGCTGTGGCAGTTACAGGCTTCATCAAGGGAAAAAAATCTAAAAGTTCCTCTCTTCTCCTGCCATTTATTAAGAAATGGTCTTCAATTCTGAAGCAAACAGCTCAATAAATAAGGTTATCCTTGTCACAATTTCTCATGCTGATACTGAATCCTGTTTGTTATTCTTTCTGAACATCTTCAAAAATCAACTGTTCTTTTTCAAGTCTGATTTTTATCATCACATTTTGCACATTCCCAAGTAACTTAATTTTTCCTCTTCTCAATTCTTGCATCATGAAATGTTAACGCAGAACATACACTGCCAGGAAGCTGTCCCCAGCAGTGTGTAGACTGGATCTCTTCTAGCTTTCATGTGACATTTCAGAACTTTGTTCACTACTTCAGGGTTTACAGAATTTGAAAACTGACTTCTCCTCTGTTCATTACTCACTACTCTCCACCTACTTAGCCCTTCTTTTGTCTTACTTCCTTTTCTCACTTTCCCAGAAGCTCTGTCTTCGACAGCATTTCCATATTTTCACCTTTTTCTCAAAATACTTTAACAAATATAAATAGTTTAAATAGAAATATAATTTAAATATCCTAAATGTCTCAAAACCAGTTGAGATGCTCAAATAAAAATTTCTCTGGACTTGCACAGATTCCTGACACTTAAACTAGCTATATATTCTGTTCCATCTACTTAGTGTCAAGTTCAATAAGCATTTATAAAGCACACTTCACTTCCAGAAAACTCTTCCACAAACCTCCTTGTGTAGTCATAGTTCCTATGCAAGTTAAAGGACAATTTAGAAATGCATACAGATTCTGCTCCCTCAAAAACAGCCCTACAAAGGAAGAGAGTCAAATTCACCATTACAGTGACTTCACAATATCATGAAGACAGAGTTTAGAGATGAAATTTTTTGTTTATTTTATCTGCCTTTCTCCAGGCATAAGCCACAAGTCTGTGCTCACACTTGGTTATGTTAACGAGCATGCTCTCAGTTAGATGCAAAAATGCAAGCGTGAGTCCCATCCATTATCTTTTATGTTTTATTCACGTGGATCATTGAACAGAGGTGGGAATACTTAAATAAGAAGTCCATATCGCAAGGTCCAAAGAGACTTCCATTTTGAGTCCTGGGAAGGCTTAACACAGGCATACTTAAAGAATAGAAGATTTAACTCCTCTCCTCTATTTCCCTAGGCAGCAACATCAGCACCAGGCATAATTTGTCTCTGACTTTTAGTAACAAGAACACTTTAAAAAGCTATTCAAATTTATGAGATTTTTAAACCCAAGGATAAACCCTGGCCACAGTTTACACTGAAGTGTACACTTTAATCCATACAGTATTTTCTTACCAAATTATAATCAAGTTTCTGCTATGCAATTTTGGTGCTGCTATTGCTAGTTTTTATTGCTGTATTAAATTGTTAGCAAACAGCTAAAGGCTGCCAGAACAATTTTGCAACATCTATTTCATTTTTAATAGTCCTTTGTATGAAACAGCCCTGAAATTATTGTTTACATATTATGGTCAAATAAATGCCAACGAATTCTATTGTTTAGCTTACTGCCATTAGGATTTTTGCAATTATTTTAGTCTTTATTACAACATTATTTTTTAGAATTTAATAATTCAACTATCAATCCACTACTATCACTGAATTGTATTTGTTTTTATTTCTATCTTCACACGCTAAAACTGAGTGATGCTTCAACTTTTAAGTATCGGTACCATTTTCACCTTTGGCTATCACTACCATTTTGGCTTCCTCTCAAAACCAAAAAACAACTCCTCAAAACTGGTTTAGCATATGTAGGATGCTGAAGCTTTTATAAAGTCCTGAAGTGCTATCAGATGCCATGCAGCTTTTCCAAGACACACCCTACTTTTAAAACCCAATTTTACACATTAGTTTTCAGGAAAAGGAGAGAGTTAGTTGCTAGTGTTTCACATTTAGCTACAAATATTTAAATTACAATAAACTGAGGTTCTCTTCCCAGAATTTAAGATTACTGTGAATTTGTCAAAGCCAGCATGCCTTTTTGGTCAACCTTCAAATAATGTGACAGAAAACATATTCCAACACACATATTTTCTTTCAAATAAGTTACTGTATAACCAAAATTCTATGTTTCTTTTCAGTGACTGCAAAGTAATATATTTTATTCATATTTAGATGCCCCCTTATGGAAACAGAACAACTTATAATGACAACAACCATCATCCAACACATTGAAATTGGATGGGAGAAGGATAAAATAAATGAGGTGCCAAGAAAACTTCACACATCCTTAAGAAAACAAAAGCAAAAGCTGTGTTTTTCAAAGATAAAATTGTATACTGTGCTAGAAACAAGCAAGGCTTTTCATCAGTTCTGAAACACGAAATCGAAAGCTGCCAAAGGATGCATGAACCACACTTTAGACAAGTAATTCTTCTGTCCAAGTATTCTTACATGTATTACTTTAGATGCAGACAAGCTCCTGTACAGCATGAATGGAGAGACGCTTTCTGTTTCCTCACTCCATAAAATTTTATCCTTTTCCAAGTGACAAGTGTTGACCTTTCACAGTATCATGTCTGCTCATGGTTTGCTCCCTTCTACAATCACTTCTAGCAATATACATCAAAAATGATAAGCAGAAATAAGTGTACTGCATGTGCTGTGTTGTATAGCTGATGTGTAAGATTTCTGTGATTGGTAATTACAAAGCATACTTTACTGAATTATCATACTTAGTATGCAATTACTGCAAAGCAGCAACACAAATTAACCTTACAGAGCAAGGTGTTCAATATTGATGCTGGAGATATGCGCATTTCTTTTCCCCCAAAATCGGTACAATCTGATGTCAGAAACAATGTATACTTAGAATGACTTTGGTTCTGACTTTAAAGCAGAGATTTCTGTATTAGAATTCAAATGCTAGGCCACCCTCCCTTTTACCTTCCTAACCTAACTTTTGTTTCTTTTTAATAAGAAAGGAAAAAGTCAGCAAAACAAAATGTCAACATTAAATCATTTCACAGCATTTTGTGTCAGAAACGTAATGGAAAACGTGTACATCATGGGAAAGGTTACTGTTCTTCCAGAACATCTTTTCATTTGGTTCAGGGCTCATCCCTCTACATAACTGTGCAGGCACTACCGATGGTTGCTCTCCCTGGGCTTAATTTGGCAGTTGAAGGATTGTGGCATTTTCAGGAAACCACAGTGCAGTGATTTTAGTGGTTATCCATCTGAAAGTGATGCTATGATTTAGAATAATTACTCTGTTTATGTGCAATGGTAAAAGTCAGTTACTGCACCATATTCTAATGTCAGCTTACACTTTCCTGACTATTTCCCTAATACAACATCACGTCAGATGTCAAAGTCAGAATTAGAGGGATTTAGTGTTCCTGCTCCTAAGCAGTAAGTGCACATGCAGTACAGTAACACTGCTGTATTTAGTTTAACTGACAATTGCGTAAGGAAAGGAGTGGGAGGGAGCGGGCTGAATTCAGCTAGTTAATCAAAGCACTGCACATGAATTTACGCTTGACCTTTGCATTGTTACAACCAGCGATATGAAAAAGAAAAAAGAAACATATTAGTCTTCCCTAAGAGCTTTTTGATATACTTGAAGAAAACATAAGCTTTTCTTTTTTTTTCCTTGCATATCCTTTCCACATCCTTTCTTCTCAGAACTAAGTGAATTTATTAGGCTTTTTTCAAGACGAAATCGGAGATAGGCTTAAATATCTATCTGTAACTTTATAACTTAAAAATCCATTCAAGGGTAAATGTTTAGAAAAAAATTGCAAGAAGAAGAATGAGGTTGTTACAAGTTAATGAAGTCCTACTTGGAACATTCAGTGACACTGAATTCCTGTTTTAATACAGAATCTTGTCTTTGGCATTTTGAGTGGCTTGAAGCAAATCAGATACAAAAATTTAATTTCATTGAGATGAGAATTTTAAGGAATGACGCAGTGTAAGTAATATTAATAGTCTCAGCTGTTGTAAAGGAGATCCAGTTTTACTAATTGGAAGCAAAGCAAAATCTGAATCCAACCTTGGATATAGCACAGTTGAAAAAAACAAAAAATAATTGAAAAAATCCCACAAAAATTAAAAATTATGCAGAACTTAGGAACAAAACAAACAACAAGGCAGAAAAAAGAAAAATACATAATTCTATTTTACAAATTCCTAAATTTTGCATACAGAAAAAGTATTACTTTAGTAATACACATTAGTCTAGATTATTTGATCTGCAATTTCAATGACCACACTAGCAGGGAACTGCAGTAAGACAAGTAGACCAAATCTAGTGGACATCAAAATCATACCAAAGTACAGGAAATAAACCCTACAGTTCTATTCCTTTTCCCAAAAAAACAAAGACATTTTATAAGAAGATTGATATTAACGTCACAATTCTCAAATTATCCCTTTAGATGTTATTACATGCAAATTATTTCAGCTACTTCAAAATAAAGTTCAATATAAAAACCAGATTTTTCTTGTTATATATGCTGCCAAAAAAGCAATGTTTGCCAAATATATTGTAACGCTGAAGAAGCATTATGACTAAATGGGGATTTTTTTATTGTTCTTTTCAGGTTTTTTAACTGTTTTAAAGTATGTTCTCCAGTAAGAAGCTTTGCAATACCTCAGCTTACAGCACAATTAAGCTAAAAAGAACAATAATATCCCTGATAAATGTAGATTATCTACAGCCTCTCAGGGAATAATATTATATGTAAAATTCTTGATTTAGACCCAAATTAGCAAAAAGTTGTATGCGACTTCACTCCATTGATTTATTAATGAAATTAATGCCATCAATGCAATTAATACCATATAATGGTATTATATGCCGTCTTAATAATGTGAAGAATAACTCTGGTCAATGCTGAGGAAAGTGACTCAATATCCTTAAGCTCCCTGTACCTCTAGCTGCTTTTCATGTACGAGCTTCTTTGGTAATGAAAAAAAACCCAAAACACACAAACCCCATACTCTCACACTGTTCCAAGACAAAATTAGTTTTGAACAGTGTAGATGAAGTTTTGCACCCAAACTTCAGGTCACCTATCAAAACCACACACAGATTAACTAACTGCAGACCAAAGACTTGTAAAAGTTTTGAGCAGCAGCAACAAAAACGAGGAAAAACACGTGGAAAGGAATCATCACTCTTTTGCATACTAAGATTTCTTACTCAAATAGTCCATAATTTACACTACAGTTCTGTGAAGAGATATTTAATTCAGAAAACTGACTGCACAGATGCTCACTTGACACTAATTGTGACAAGTCAAAATTGATTCTGCAACACAGCATTTAAATGGTTATTGTCTCCTGCTGTGGTCTTCTACCACATCATTTTAATACCTGGACATGAACATTCTCAGGTCATAAATTTCGTAACTGTACATTTCAGTCTTGGTCTTGTGGCTTCTGTAGCAATGGCTCAGGTTAACAATGCAAAACAACTGAATTGGTAATGAATTTGACATTTGCTTTCTGAGTATGCTGTACTATGAAATTTTCTCATGTGATAACCTTGCTGCACTGGAAGTGACTGAAGCAGTTTGGCCCGAATGCAGGAGTAAGTGACACATTCAAATGCCAACTGAATTGAATCATTTGATGCAATTTGATGGAAGAAAAAAGTCTTAAGAATGCCCACAAAAATTAGAAGCTACTGACCCTATCCCTATGATATTTTTGCAGTCATAGCAAATTACTGGTAACCAGACCGGGAAATAATTTGGTATGTCGTGAGTCTCCCCTCTTCCATCACAAACTGCAATTTCAAAATATGCATCTTGTTTCATGAAATAATTTTAATTTTCCAATGAAGCACCTCATTCAGTGACTGCTTTAACTAAAGAGGTCACTCACTCCTTATAGCAAAGAACCTCTATATTATATTTTTTCTTTTTATAAATTATTATAAATCCTAGTAGTTATAAAATACAAAAAAAAAAGGAGCAAAGGTCTCTGATACATGTATTTCCTAGGGCAATCAGAAAAATGATAAATAAATCCTGAGATACATAGCTGTCCAGGGAACAGATTACAACTGCGAAACACAGTTTCAAGCTGTAATTTACAAACCCATGACTGCAGCACAGACTTCATCAAGCAGCTGTAACTGAAGGGAAAAAAGGGATAACTATGTATTAAAAATACAATAATAAAAAAATGGTAAAATACCCCTTTTTAGTGGAAAACAAAGTAACCCTGTAGAAAGATCATCTTATTTACAAGTGATTATCTTGTTGCATATTTCTGAAGTTCATGACACTGGTACAGAAGCTTTCTGGATCAGCGTACTTCAAATATCAATACTAAGAACTTCTGACAATTACACTTATACCTGAAGAGTATAAACTCCTGACGTTCACTAAACTTCTACAGATTAAAGCCCAGTATGAACTTCAAGAAGGTTTGACTGACAGATCATTAAACAGCCCAACAAATAATGTGAAGAAAAACAATCAGGGAATGCTCATACTGCACTCCCCTATTCACTTGTAAGAAGAACATTAAGAAACCTCATCAAATATCACAATAATACTCCAACAGGGTTTTAGAACTTTCATAACACTGAAGAGACACAAACATCCACTTTTCCTCTATTCTAGATATTTTAAGGATTTATACTCCTTCCCAATGTTTTAACAGGAAATGTCATTAAATAACCTCCAAAACATCAGAGAAATCCTTTTGTGGAGTGTGGAGGGATAATCATGCTTCGCTGTTCCTGCATTTGATCAGCAAGCATGATCTGGCATGGTAGGCCAGACAATTTCTCATGCAATTTTGCTTTCCTTTGCAAAACAAAGGCTCGATGCTAAACTTTACAGAAAAATTACATCAGATGATCCTGTGCATATTTCCCAGCCTGAATTTCTTAATTCTGGTAACAGAATTGAATGGTAACAAGTCTTTTAAACATGGAAATACCTCCAAAATTTCACTTCTGGGACACTCCTACACAGACTACCCCTGAGATAGTTCCTTCAAGACTACACGGTATCAAGAATCAAACCAGAGATGGAACACAAAATCAATAACCAAAGACCTGAGCTTCTATTCTTTAGATGGTTTAAATTTCCCTAAGAGTTAAGCAGCAAAACAATCAAGGGAAAAAGGTAACTTGGGCTTCAATTCCAATTTTGCTGTCTCATTTCAGGAAAATAACAGACAAGTATACTAAAGAAATCCACCAGGTACCAGGTAAATAGACTGATGCCTAATTAACAGAAAACCCAAGGGTCTGCCATGCACTTTTTGCAAATGTTCCAGGCATGAGCAGCTTCAGGTAGCTGGATAGCCCAAATCCAAATGTACCCAGCAGTCTGCTTCTCGAGAAGCCCTGAATGACAGCAGTTTAAGTCTTATTACCAGACCTATGCCTAACTTGTAGGTACTTGGCAAGAGAGCTTCACAATGCCTACAGGTTTTTTTGTAATGTCTGCCCTAGGATATGAATTTATGGAAAGTAAAATGCAATGCAAATTCAGTTTGAATAAAGCCCTCTGTGAAGAAAATGTGCATTTGTCATTATATGTACTATCCTGCTATCTAGAATAAAAAAGAAACACTTTTCAGAAGGCAATACAATGAAGAATTATGCAAAAAATCATCTAACAGGTAACTCAAGCAATTAGAAAAGTTAACTCACAGATTTAATCCCTGTAAATCATACAGAAGAAGTAAACTACACAACTGAATGTTACATTTCCTTTCATTCTCCTAGTTCATTCCCATAAAATAACGCATTTGTAATCCTCTGTAACACATAAGATTGCTGCAAATTGTGGCTTAACATTTTCCTTGTGAGTAATCCCTACATTAGTGGTCTTGAACTTCTACGTAAATAATAGACTTTCAATCACTATGATGTACTGTGAATTTTGTTGCAGTGCATTTAAAGGAATGAATAGTTAATGTACTTGTTCTGGAATAAACTTCGGCTCATGAAGAGATTCAAAACTAACAGCTAAACAAATAAGGAAGAACTCCTCAGTTTGAAGTTTGGCGTGCCCCTTTGCATGGAAATGTAAGAAGTAAAAATGTGAAGATAAACCTATACAAGACAAATACAATTAAGGAAATCTAGTGAAAGACATTTTTGGAGAGAAGATCTCCAGAGGATTCAAAAGAGACTGTCTAGAACACACTTTCTGTCAAAAGCAGAATTAAAGCTGACCACTGTGTGCAGCTAAGCATGCAATCTTTTATACAGTATAAATTATCATCCTAAACTTGAAATATACGTTTGTAGCACCAGAATTACAGATGTCGCACACCTTTTGAAGATTTTCAGTTACAGTATGACTGGATAACTCATATTATAGTCAACCTTATAGTTAATTTTACTCAATAGTTTTTTTGTTTAGTAAATATGACACTGCATATATTTTCTTCTTTCTCCTTTCCTACTCCTCACCTTCCCTGTCCGCCTTGATACAGTGACTGTACATGAAGCACATTAGACTTGCTTGAAAAGTGAGAGAGTATATTGGGAAAAATGAGTACTTTTACATTCAGCTTATTTCCTAGTAAATATATGCATTAAAATAAATATTACATACATGCTTAATAATTTGCTTTGCAGATTTATGTTTTTTGAATACTTTATAATCAGCATTCAACTCTATGTTTTCAACAAATTCTATTCTCTGTTCTTTCAAATACATGACCTTCATCTTTTTTACCATCTGTGTAATGCTGAAGTCACAATTTTGCCTCAGTTACTGCAAATCAAATTAAATGGAAAATTCTAACTTAACTGACAATACAGCAGAAAAACTCAATACACGAAACTACAAAAGAATGTACTACAATATGCTTGCTCTAAATTGTTGGATGAAGAAATCAAGTGTTTTTCAGAGATTTCTTTAACCTAGTTTTGGCCCATACCAGAATGATATTCAATTTCCATTCTGCTTTTCTCAAATCTACTATTGAGATGCCAATTTTATCTAATGCATGACATTCCAAAATATTACACAAGCACATCTTAAAGCAAACAACAGAAGCTATATTTAGTAATTTTTTTTTTTTAATAGCAGCAGTTGAAAACTGGATTATTTTTTGAGAAGAGGCCACTTCTTTAGAAGTGAAGTCATTTAGAAGTCCTCTCTGGAAAGTTTTTGAACTGGATCAGCTTGTGGATTCTTCTTTAAAAAACTGTTCTACATAATAAAATTACTTAAATTCATCTTAATTTTTTATTTTGCTAAAGCAGATTACACAGTACTATCATGCTAGAAGCACTCCGTCTGTACAATGCTACAATATGGAGGGCAGGTTTTACCTATTACATACTGAGCCACCTAAAATACACTTCTTTATCCATGTTTCTACTAAATATGGGGATGTTCTAAAGAGAACTATTGGGGAGCTATTTTTATAATTTGCATCAGCGAATTATAGCCCCATTTAAAAAACCCCAAAAAACCAAAACAAGAGGCACTTATGAATCAAGCAATTCATCCGCAAGATCTATCATTCTAAGCAATTCATGTGAGACTGTAATTAAGCACTCAGGAAACGTATTAAATGTCTAAACTATAAATGACTTCAAAAGATTCACAAAATGAAAAGAAAAGAATCATATCTAAATGCTTTCTGAAACAAACAGCAGAGGTCAGCTCTAAAAACAAACAGAAGCTTTAGAATTATTTCCTGCCTTTCTTAGGAAATTTACCTTTCACATCAAGCTTTGGAAACTCCCGTATTTCAACATATGTCTTCAATTTCAAGCAAATGTTGCCAATATTTGATTATTGGTTAAGACTGAGCAGTATATTTTTATAGGTATCCTCTGGTTTCACAATACTTTAGTTTCAAGCACACATTATAGCTCTTTAACTCCTCTCTTCAGAAAGTTCTGTATTCATGCCCTATATCAAACCTATCTGGGTCAAACACAAAATATTAAAAAACCTCCATCTTTTATTACTATTTCTCTCAAAACTCAATGACAGATCATTTGACTAAAAGATACTCAAAATCCACACTTTTCTCTAATTACAGCTATAGCTTTCTCACTTATTTATAATGACAGTTACAGATCCAACTTTGCTTCATTTCAGCACATAGTTTCAATTAACTTTTCACTGTTAGACCTGTAAATCTTGACTATGCCACTCATTCTTCTTGTAAAAGGTAAAAACTGCAGGATTACTTAGTTCAACAGAATTTACACAGACATGTATAGAAGAATTTATAAAATAAATTCCCTGTAATTCCTAAAAAAAAAAAGCCATCACATAAGGATCACAAGACTGATCTTTTCTAGTGGACAAAACCACAAAATCTAAACTTTCAGTTCTAGTGCATGCTACTATACTGAAAGACCCTACCTATATTATCTGACATCCCTGATTAAATAAGCACTATCTTGACATGTCTGTAATGCATACATATGGCAAACTATTAGCATATATAAAAGTAACATGTTAGTAAGTTTTAGACAAAAGCTAATGATTAAAGATATCCTAATTTTTACTACTGTAGTCACTAAGGCACAGCTCAGCCAGTTAGTAAAGCATTATAATTCATCTGAACTATATGAAATGTACTTTTTAATGAAAAATCCTTCCACAGTTATTTATTGATTTTAAACCACATGAACAACAGGTTAAGTAAAGCCATTGAACATATAACAAATAAACCCTTAACCATCTAGTGCTACCCAGAAGCACCTAAAATTGAGACTGAAAAAAACATTCCAGTGTTATTAGTCACACAGTAATTACTAGTTAAATTATACTTTTTTGCTCCAGATTCATTGCTAAATAAATATTATAAATTATGAATTTCTGCTGCGTATTTGAAATATTAAAAAATTGGTTTTCGTCCTCTAATCCTTACTCAGATAGCAACTCTGGAGTGAGGACCAACTAAATTTTAGAAAAATCTACAATTTTTAAAAGCAGATTGTCGAAGTGTCATTAACCAGCTCTGTGTGTGGTAACACACGGCAGGAAAAGACGGAAGGCAAGATTATTCCTTAAATCTGCAGTATCACCAGTTGCATATTTCTATTTAACTTAGTGATGAACTTTTATATTCAGAAAAATCTCTTGTGTAACATCACCACAACACCCCTTTTCTTAGTTACAGATGGGCTGGAAAGAGGGAAAATTAAATCCAGGAATTTTGGTGAAAACCAAAGACAATAATAAAGATCTGCGAAATTTTGGGCTTTACTAACAGACAGTGCCAAACAAACAGATATTGAAAAAATAGTTTGTTTTCCCTCCTAAACATTTCTTGCTTGAAAGGAGCCCTACAACCTTGCATTTAAAACACTATTTCTACCACCACAAAGGAGTCCTGCATGACGGTACAGGGAGGAGAAAGCAACAGGCAGGCAGGCAACGGGTCACTCCCATCACTTTGTGACAACGCAGAAGAAAATAAGCTTCTGAAAACTTTCTCTGACATAGCAACACTCTGTGGATCAGTCCCCTACACATCTTAGGCTGCAGAGTTACCATAATTTAGTCACTATCAAAAGTAAGCCTCCACAGCTCTTTAGAATCTAAACTGGATAAAGTTGAAACTACTTATAGGAATTATCTGAAGAACAGCAAGTTTTAAATTTAAATATTTTTTAAAAGTAATATGGAAAATAAGAAGATTTAAGGAAATATTTTCCAGAGAATTATGAACAAAGGATTAGAACATAGCAAACTCCTTCTCCTATGCTGGAGTACTGTTCAGTTTCTTGGCATAATTATGAGGATGATTTTTATGAGAACCTGTTGGGTTTTGGCATGTAGTATGTTTATTTTTGGCCCATCTAAATTACTACTGAAATCTTTTCCTGTAGTAAACAAGACATAACAATAATATTCTACCATTATTTTTTAACAGCAACTTAAATATACAGCTCTTCATGGCATTTTCTCATCTTATCCTTTATGTCCTCCAATGTGGTATTTAAGACTCCTAGAAAAAGCCTGAAGAAAAAAACTAATTCACTGCCTTTTTCACAGTAAAGCACAGTATATGTTTTACCAGGATTCCTTCCTATAACAAAAGGTCTTCCTGCATCTTTTATTTCTTGCAAACTATACGGCTTAAGAAAGCCCTTTATCTTGTCATGGGCAGATAAAAACCTGCTGCCACCAGTTCACATAAGTGTAACTGCATGAGCAACCCCCATAACACCCCCCTCTATTTCACAGTCTGGTTCTGAGCAGGATCTAGAATTCCACAGCAGTAGTAGCTTGTCTATGTATGAGAGTCACACAGTTACTGATGAGCTTGTAACAGGCACTCTGCCTCCAGTTTGGAAATACAACTACACTCTGGCACACAACCTTGAAATTTTATCAACTTCTATGGTAAATCATATGCTGTGATTGATACTAAAACCAGCTATTCTGAGTATGTACACGACATCTTTACCTGTGACACATCCTGATTCTAAAGCTATGTGTTGCTTCCCTATGTCATCAGTGATTCTGACTTTTCTCGTAACTCTGACTCCCACAAATAAACTAGAATACTTATTTTGGAGTAATCCTTCCAGTTAAAAGCAACAACTACATCTGCCCTAAAGAGAAGAACTTGTCTAGAAAAATCTGGTTGAAGCATACAGAACCTAAATACAACACACTTCTTTTAATCTGAACTTATCAGATAATTTTAATGAAATCTCTGTAGATTCAATTAAAATCCACCTTCTGATTGATAAGGTCCATGATTCTTCTTTCAAGAATTGTGAAGTTTCTATAGCTTTGCAAAGAGGCTACAATGCGAGCTATAAAGTCAAAATCAACAGAAGTTGTGTTCAATGGTAGCTATTTAATAGCAGCTATTCCGCACTTTAATTAGATTTCTGCACCTACTAAAATATCATTCAATGGTCTTTCTCATTTCTGTTTCAGATAAGAAACATGATTATCAAACCATTTCATGATCTGCATTAATGGAGGTAGCATTGATACCTTTTTAAAAACTTAAATTCCTCATAATCCCCATTTCAGCTCATAAAATTGTTGCTTATTTTAATTTAATTACTTTTAGGATGCTCATGTAGCTTTTATATCATTAAAATGCTGGTTTACATTTCTGACCTGCTCTAAAACATTTTTAACTCACCTTGATGAGAGCAAATTAAGTCTCCTGTATTAGAAAAACAGATTATCTTGGTTATTTAAAATATAAATGGTTTTGGCACATCAATAAGTTAATCTAGTCAGTATTTCTGATGTTTCCCCTAAACAAGGGGAGGAAATTTATTGTGTTTTTTAAAAAGTACACTTTCTTCATTTTAATCATGACAAAGTGATAAAAACGGGACTTTAACTCCTCATAAGGTCAGAGTATCAAACCTACCTGACTAGATTTTCATTGTCTCCAGTGCCTTTGCAGGTAGCACACTCAGTCCTTAAATCCTCTGACTTGGGCTTTTTTTGCAGCACAGACTGCCGCTGCCTTCTTTCTCTGGGAATACGTTCCTGCCACAGCAGAAGGCAAAAAGAAAGGAATGGGGGGGGAAAGGAAGGAAGGAAAGCAAATATTTTCAATTATGGCATGGAAAGTAACACTTCAGCCCAAAGTTTAATTTTTTGTGAAACTGTTAAAAAAACAAACAAACAAAACACTATATTCCAACCTCAGGTTTTTCTTCTTCAGGCACAAAGCTTCGTTTTCGTCCTCTAGTTCTCTAGAAGAGAACATATTTAAAATTCAATGTTAGGTAACAGAATGTTTTTGCCATTTATCTATTATTCCTAACAACAACAAAAACATATCGCAGGAAATAATTTAAAGCATTACCTACAGAACCACTGCCAGACAACTACACTGATCAGTTTTAGGACAATAGCTGCACATTTTGGATATAAATCTATAGAACTAGCTCAAAAGTAAATGTAAACACTTGAGCATTTTAAGTCTTGTTCTTAAAAAGACTGCCACTAGAATTACAAATATCTTACAGACTTTGCCCAAACTTCCCAAAACCTGTAATTTGAAAACTGACATGAGCAGTGAATTAAAATAAATTCATCGAGCAGTGAAGTGTGCTTTGTTTGTAAGCCAAGTGATAAGATTAAAAAAAATAACAAAAAAATTTGTCAAAACAGAAAATAACCCTTATAGATTTAGAGGAGTAACAAGAATTAAAGCTTTCAAACTGGAGCTTAGTATAATGGGTATATGGCAAAAGCTTATAAAGCTGTAGCAGATACCAACATATGACTGGTACACAACAGATGTTTCTGATGATTCTACACAAAAAGCAGAAATTATTTCAGTATTGCAGTTGGCAAAAAAAAATAAATACCAACAGCGTGGAGGACAAGAGGTGTCCATGGACTATAACAGCAAGTACCAAAGGTTTACAAGCACCTTTTAAGTCACTACACACAACTTGCATGAGTTCAGGTTCAGCCACTATATTTTATCTTTGAAACAGCAGCATTATTAACCTGCCTATGTAATATAACTGCCACAAGCTGACAATATTGCACTCTTTCCTTCTGGTTTAATAAGGAAAGTATATTAGAAAGGATGTGGAAGGACATAAGAAACATCAGAGACTATTCCAGTAACCCAAAATGTCTGACACACTAACACTAATAACATAAATATATAAAAAACCATGAAAATGCTTGTTTTTCTGGGAGGAAATCATCTCAGTAGGAAGTAATTTATTATAAGATAAAGAAAAGCACTGACTACTTTATGATTTCTTAAAACTTTTTTTGAAGCAGCTGGTGTTCACTTCAGAAGAAGAAAAAACAGCTCATCAAAAAAATCTTAGACCAGTCTAGAAGCACAAGCAGTCATAAATCCAGTTTCAAATAAGTTAACAATATGCTTCTCCTGCTTGGGTCCACTTTGAAGGTGATTTATACTAGCTTCAAATTAAAGACAGTTCTCTATTTTAAACTCGTTTACAGATTTAAATACAGCTACACTGCAAATAAACCTGCCACTTCAACACATTTATAACTTCAAACTTACACAGATTTTGATCTGTATACATTAATAACATTCTGTTTGGGAAGACCTTCCTTTTTTAGACAAGAGTTAACACTATAGTAGCAATGAATGTAGTGAAATGGAAAATGCTAGTCTACTTCATGGCTCTTCAGAATACTTTAATTACCATTAGGATTCTCTTCCACATCTAAGGGTGATTTATTAAAAAATGTAAAACCTTATCTATTTAATACATACCAATATTTACTATACATTTAAGAATTGAGGTGTTCTATGTTCCACAAGCCACACAGTAGACACCCAAGTGCCCAAATTTGGAAAAAGCTATTTACTACAGGTAACTGAATTTATCATTGTAATATTAGAGGTATTAATGTAACATGGGCTACATGTCAACTACACGTTACACAATCCAAAGTCACTGCAGATTAAAACTAGACAAAAAAAAAGTTTGATCAAACACCAGCACACTAACTGCCAGTTTTACTACTTTCAGCCTCTGGAATTAGTCCTAAGAACATTTACACACTTTAACAATTTTAAGTCATGTAGGCCCTCCTCGATGCAGCTGCGTACAGATGATAAACAAGTAGGTATAATGGTGCATGCCAATAAAGGCAGTGTTAGGGTCCTCACTCTTCATGTTTAAGCAGCAAGAGACAAGAGTGTATGCCTTGTACCATCAGAGTAATGCTGTCTTGAAAACTGATACGTAATTTGGAAATCTAGGTAACAATGACATTACTTTTGACTCTAAATAGAAAGTATTACAAGTGACTAACTCCATTTTAAGGAATAATGAAACATATTTGAACTTCAGCAAAATGGAGATATAAGATTTATAAATAATTCAGTCACTTTTGCCAAGAAAATGTTGGTTTTTACCTGTCTGCTGTATAATGTGTGATGTATATGACCAGGAATGTCACACTAAATTATACTTTCATTATAATTTCATTAGCTTTCTAAACCTTCAAACATACTTGAGTTTGTTTGACAATCACTAGAAAACAAACATTGAAATCAACATCTTTAGCACACGTATTTGTAGGATATTTTATATACTTCTAAAATAACAATTTTGTTTTTCCAAATGGACCTCCATAGTTAAACATATTTGCAATGCTTCTGCTCGGATCATTTTACTATTGCCAACATCCAACATGGAAAATAAGATCAAATTCAAAATTGAAAATTGCATATTCTTTGATTTTCAGACAGCTCTCCAGTAATTTTACATTTGCCATTTTACATATGTTGTTACTAGAGTTACCTTACAGGTTAACAGAAAAGAATCAGGTAAATCTGGATTACTTTGTTCAATATTACTCATTGCTGTTTGCCTCAAAGTACTGTATTTTAAATTGCTTTGAATAATTCCTGTCATTAGCAGGCTCAGAATTAAAACATCAGAGATTATAAATATAAAGTATTAGAGCTGCATGTACTTGCCATAAACAATTTAAGATTTGTTATTTAAAAGTAGCTAAAGGAACCTTGTTATTAAATTGCATATATTACAACTGAGATAAACTTGTTCACATTCAAAACTTATGATGTTAATCCAGTAAAAGACACACATAAATACAGTGATTTTTAAAAATCAAAATAGCTGGCAATTCAGTACTACAGAGATACCTTCAGTTGGGGATTTCCCTGTATCATAAAATGGGGCAAGACAGTTTTGTGAAATTTGTGAAATTGTCCCTGCACTTCCAAAGTGTTCAAACAGTATGTCGGGGAAGCAAAGTCATGTTATCAGCACTCAAGTAAAATCCCAATTAATGCCAGTGCTATCCCAGCTTTTTTATTTTACTGTAGAAGGTAGAAATGCTGTAAAAGTTCTACCATTTGGGATAGACAACTCAGTCCAGATCAAAACAGAGCAAGTTGTGGCTTAGAGAAATGCAACCCATACATGGCAACTGTGACAAGGTGACACTTCAGGAAAAGAATAATAACTTTTTTAAGAGTACTGAACAATGGAAAGTGGTTCAAAACACATACCTATAAAATTTTCTACATGTAGAAATAAAAGATTTCTGTGAAAAATTATTTCAGATGTTGACATCTTATGACTGCTGACTGGGAAGTCTTTGGTTGTGTCTCATCCAAAGTTCTGTACTTGCACAGCTTTGGAGTTCATTCAGTGGACACTCCAGTAAGGGCAAGGTGAGCTATGTGCTCAGATACTTCCCTGCTTGTAACAGTGAGACTCCAGACACCGAGCTCTGGAGCCCATAGCATCAGAGTGGAATCACCATGCAGTTCTGTTCACTACACAGGCAACTGAAGATTTAAAATTAGATGCCTATAGCTAAGGGCTGATTCTATACAACCTTAGCTGCCCCAACAAACATGCCAAGCTCATAACAAGTGCAAACGCTATTTCTGATTTCATTCCTTTCACAATTATGGCAGTGAAATAATACAAATAAAGGAATGAACTGACACTAAAACCAGCTGAATTAGTAAAATGTGACCTCCTGATACTGTACCGCAACATTTCTATTCCTCCACTTCTCTAGTGACTTCTTAACCTCCTCTCATGTATCCAAACCACACCTACCAATGTAACCCGAAGTTCTCCCCGTGTTCCCCAGCTAAAGTGAGAACCTTTTGCGTACTCAGGCTTCATCCTTCCCATTCAGCTGCTCTAAAAAATCCTCCAACACTTAGTTACCTTAGGCATACATAGCTCTCAATCAAATATTGTAATAATGGGTCTACCACTTACTAAAGTCAATGCCACTATAGCAGTAGGCAACTGACTAACTTATTGTCATTAGGAAATCAAGTTAAAAGCTATTGTTCTTTGAAATAAACAGTCCAAAGATTTAGCTGCTGCATCACAAAGAACACACCTCACATTGAACTGAAAGAGAAAAATAGCACCTTATTTCATTAGCAATACATCCGAAAATAATCTGAGCAGCCCAAGAAAGGTCAATGAACTAAAATTAAGATGCCAGCATAAATACAAATATTTTTAAACAAGAACAAAAGAAACACTTTGATAAAAAGGTTTAAAAGTATAAAAGATAAAATAGATTGATTTCTTCTTATTAGTCTTTTTTAGCATAACATTTTAAGGGGAAAGACACACCTCATCAAATGAATTGCTAATTAAACTCTTTAAAATCCTGTAAGATTATGTTCCTTGGGTAAAGAAACTGAGCCATTTGATTCAATGAAATCATCAAGGTGAAAGCAAGTCATCTTTTCTGAGAATATCTTACCAAAGGTTTAGCCTTCATAGCAATTTTAATGGCCTTCCTCTGAAAAGACCAATGCTCTGAATAAATGAAATCTAAAGATTAACAATGTCCTTTTTTGTCTTTTACTTCAAGGCTTACTATCTGTGGAGGTTGGAGAACCATCCCACAGTATTGAGGCATAGCCCATTTCACTTATTTCAGTTATTTCATTAACTTCTGATTTTTCATTTAATAGTTGGAAAAAATCCTACCTCTTGACTATTATTTTAAAAATTCACACAAAACATTTCAATAGTCCCTACAGAGAAGCAGTGGTGGGCATCACATGCAAACAGTTATCAAATCTGGAAAGAAAGAGAAGTAGGAAAACACCCAACATTGGTTTGCTCCCGTCTAATCTAATTTGCAATGATCTAAGTTGACACTTACTACAATATCTCATAAAATACATACCATTTTATAATATACAATGCAAGTAATAAAACCTAATTAAGAAAGAATGTTAGAGAAAGCCTGGGAAAAAAAGAAAAAAAGAAATAAATCTTAAAACTAGAGCATACACTTCCATAGCTAAGGGAAAGCTAAATAAAAAATTTGTTTACTTTCAGCCACTGTGTTTTGTGTCACAAAAGTATCCATCTGTGCTATGCAACATTCTGCTGCTACAGAGTGGAAACTTGCATGTTGGCTTAGGGAATCAAAAGAATCAGGATTTAAATGGCTAAAAAATAGAATACTGACACAAGAAATTAATAATGAATGATGAAGTCATAAATGATACAATGTGACACAGAACAAATGCATGAGGGATATGGGGTGGCGCATGAGAGGAAATGGTGAACTCAAGACACTTTAAAAAATCAGAACATTAAAAAACCCTGTCCAAAATGGAATGAAAATAAGCTGAGGGAAAATGTGATCAACAATGGGTTCAAACCCAGTAGTAGGAGAAGAAGAAAGACTGAACTGAAAGTGTCCATTTTGAACCTGGAAAAGCTAGAAGTGAATGCTTACATTTAGTATTTTTGCTTACAAGCAACTGGACAACAATATGAAACACATAAAATGAAGAAGATTAGATAATGCACTGACTAAAAGATTTTGAATATTCTCAGAAAAATAAATTCCATACATGAGACAAATGAAAGACATCTATAAAGGAACCAATAAAGCCTAGGATGAACCCCGTAGTCTTTGAAAGGAAACAGACTGTTTGCAAAAGGAAACAAAGAAGCAAAGCAAAGCTGCAAAGGAAACAGTCTGTTTGCCATCACTAACAGATGCAACGAGTTGATATGTTAGCTTCCAGGTGGGAAAGCACAATGGTGAACAGGACAGAATAGGTGCCCACATAACCCAAAACCACTATGGTTGTCACCAAACCTCATTGTTATGTTTCATTGTTTATGCTTTAAACCAGTTCATCCAAAGACAGAAGGCAGAATGTTCCCTTGGAGCACTTCTGCTTTGCCAGTTGGAAGAAAAAAACGCAACACGATTGATCCAGAACTGGTAAACTGAGAGGTGATTCCCAAAAGTCAGAAGTATATGCTCCTCGTGAGCTTTTTCTGAAGTGATCCTAGAGGATAAAAGTGTATATTCTCATCTATTTAATTTCTTGTTTTACACAAAAAGATATAGAGGAGTTAACAATACATGGAAAAGAATATGAAATACTGAAAGCATCTGCGGTCAGTGGCAAGGGTTCAAGTCCACCCCACATAGAGTGAACTAGCATGGTTCTGGATTTGATCTCCTGAGCCACAGTTTTTCAAAAGAGCAATGGTGATTTCTGCATGGTAATTCCAAAATGTTACTTGAGAAAGGAAATATATACATAGGAGGGGTTAGACCACAATAATATTTAAGACATACCTGACTTTCAAAACTATTTGTACTATAGTAATTTCTTTCCTCTGCAGAAAGTCTGAAGCTGTTGTTTTATGTGTGTTGTAATTTTAAGAGGGCAAAATGTGAAGAACTTCAGATGCTTTAATTTTTGGAGATCTATAAACTTCACATTACTTGTCAGAAATAATAGCACATACTGATTTATGTTTCCCCGACAGACCTGTGGCTGCAGTGACTACTTGAAAAAGACACAGCTGTCTTTTACACATGCTGAAATGCACAGCGAAGAGGATCAGTATAAGATTACAGCCATGTTTGAATTCTGGATCCTATCTAAATTCTTCAGACATTTTCATTTCTATCTTATTGTCAAGTTGTAGCTGACACACTAATATTAATGATACACTTTCACAGTTTTACCTTTTATCAAACTATGGTTCATAGATACATATCACATACATCAAAAACCTCCAAACCTCAACTCTCTCTTATGCAGCCTTTCTCATATAGTGCTAAGGACAATCTAAAGACAAAAAAAAAAAAAGGAATCAGTAAACGTTAGAATGCTATATAATCATTCCAAACAAAACAGAACACACTCAGAAAACAGAACTGGGAAAACTTTCATTATACCAAAAAAACAACTCAATGAAATCACGGCACTAACTATCGATAGCATGCATAAAACAAACCACAAAAGCCTGTGAAAAAAGCCACACAGGTTGAAACTGCACAGATAATGTGTTCTTTATCTTGTTACACACTAACCATGACCATTTTGCTAAGATAGCAATTTTTAATCCATGATGTCATCCATTCCTTATGAAAAGTTAGAAATTACAAACTTCCTTTGCCAATGAAAAAGTTATGATGAAACCAACTGCAGAAAAAATTCCTTCTGACCCCCTTTGCTTTGTTAAAAGGCAGAATAAATGTTCAGTTGATGGCACCACATAGGCATAAAATTATTTTAAATAAAGGTAAGGACTGCCATGTAGACACCAGATGGCACACTTGCTCAATACAGAGCAAAGTGAGTATCTTAAATGGTACATATCGCTACTATTCAAAAAATATCTCTGAAATAATTATTAAATTTTCCAGAAAAATGACAGTAATAAAAAGGGAACTGTCAGATAAAAAGAAACAGTAGTAAATCAAAATATGATTATAAAAAGAAACAAGTCAACCATGAAGCTCAATTACACAGAATTACAATTTTTCTCTGTTTTTTGTTTCCATTGTCTTGAGAACTTTCTTTTCTAGAAAACCAAAAATTTTGCAACATTCCTGCTGTCAAGCAAAACTATCACTGAGTCTATCCAATAACTTGTAACTACTGTTTCTCAGGCTTAAACAAGAATTTGAGAAAGAGCAGGATTGATTTCTATCCATTTTAACACTAATTTCCTCCAAAGCACACATTTAGAGAACTGAAACAGAAGCAGGACAACAAAGAGGCCAGGAAACCTCAGCTTCCAGGTGTTGCTAAAACAAGTGATTCTTTCCTGGAAAACTCAGCTTAAGAGTACTTATTTGCAGAAGTGATAGATATGACACTTACTTTACTTACAGAGATATGAGTATTTACACCATTGGAATACTATCTGGAATATGTCCATCTCTCCATGCCTTTGCTGCATGAAAGGTAAGTGATCTGTCACCAGCAGGGTTTTTTTTCTTCTTGCTTTCTTAAAAAAAATCAAACCAACCAACCTAAACAATCCCCAAACTCCAAACAAAACAAATAAAAATAGAAAATGTAAAACTCTGATACACTCAATTTGCTTCAAGCATTGTGGAAGAGCTGGACCTTACTTCACCCCATTCTGAATTTGATCTGAAGTCAAAAGAGAGTCCTATACTATCATGTATCCATGTATTTGGCAAGCTAAATTAACTAGTTTTTACATTTGTGACATTTGTGACATTACGATGTCACAGACTCAGATGAACTTTTCTATTAATTGATGAAGAAAACAGTCTTTTACAATGTTCATTATAATGAACACCTTAAGTTTCAGAAAGTTGACTGACTACTGGTTTTTTTTCTAGAGCATTTATGTTCAGTTGACAGCAATGAATCTTTAAATTCTGTATGTCAAAATCATAACTAATGTAGACTTTTTACTGTTAAACAGAAGAATTACTGTCTGTTCCTCAGGATTATATACAATGCAATTACAGAAAAAAGAGTTTCAGGTTTCAAATAACAAAAGTAAGTTTGGTATCAGAGTATCAGAATACTTTATTTACAGGCTTCAACTAGTAAGTTCCCAAAATTCTTTTATTTCACCTTTATAACACTGGGTAAATAGCTGCTTCTGAATAAAAAGGAATAAAAATGGAATTTCCATAAAAACAAACTATACAAAAAACCCCCTCTAATATGCTCATTAAGAGTACCAGGATCTGACAGCATTTACTGGAAGATGGAATATTCAACACCACAAACACTACTTAACTTCAAAGGATACATCAGCATCCCTTTCACTCTTAGAGCACAGCTAGCCTCAGCTGCACAAAATTACTTTAGAAGATGTGCATGTATGTGACATACAGGAACTCCATTACACTTCCAGACAACAGCATATATAGCAGGCAAAGTACAGTCTACAAAACTTTTAAAAATTCACTGAAATACATTTAAGATCGTTTTATAAAAGGACAGAAGAAAACCCCTTATTTTGCAAAAATATGACACCAGACTAACAAAACTATTTTAGCAATGACATGTTTGATAAAAAAATAATCTGTGTATTCTTTTTTATTCTAGGACAGCAAATGAAGTCAACAGATTGTTAAAAGCTGTTTGGATCACCTCAAAAAGACTCTGAACACACACAGCTGAGCAGAGGAAAATCATTAATCTCTCAATTTACTGCTGAAAAATGCTATTTGCATCTCTTTAAAGTATTTTCCAAAGAAACAATCTATTCTATACTTTTAATCTTTATAATAAAAAAGTGAAAAAAATTGTACAGTTTTGAAAAGTACATGTTAAAAAACATATTCAGATTTATAAGAAATATAAGGAAGGTGTTTATAGATACCTGGTTTATGCAATTAGCTATTGATTTCTATTAGCTATTTGCTAATCATTAGCTATTAATTTCTACAAAATTAACTAGCAGCAGAAATAATGATTTGTGATGCTTATAAAAGTGTGAAACTGAAATTATAAAGATAACAGATCTTAAATAAAACTAGTTTAAAAAGTTATGCACTGAAATGCAAGAAATTTTTAAAAGGTCACTACATATGGCTTGAAATGTATAAATAATTCATTAAATTCTGTCTGCAATTGCAGCCATCATATAACAGAATTAAGTATAAAGACCTAATGTCTTGTTTATTTACATTCATTTATAATTTGTACAAACTCTGGCTCAGAGTAGAAGTATAGTATGTTTAAATTTACCCTTGTATATTCACTTACATGGTCTTAGGAAGTTTAAAATCAGAAAGGTCTTCTTGAGAATTTAAGTTACATTTTTATGTACAATATGATAGTTGCTGCCTCCAAAACAATGGAGTCCAAATGGCTGGACTTTGTCTTCCCATTTCTTTGAAACAGCTTCTCTACAATGCAGAAATGACATCAACCCATTACAGGATGGTCACCTCTCAAACAGGGACACAGACAAGGCAGAGATGTTCAATGTTTTCTTTGCCTCTGTCTTCAACAGCAATGACAGGCTAAGGGGTCCCAGTGCCCTGAGCTGGAAGACCATGGCTGTGAGAATGATAAATTCCCAGTCAACCCTGAATTTGTGTGGGATTTACTGCTTCAGCTGGATCCCTTTAAGTCTGTGGGGCCTGATGGGATTCATCAGAGAATACTCAACTGTCTGATGTCATTACAAAACCTCTTTTGATAATTTTTGAGTGGTCTTGGGAATCCAAGAGGTCCCAGTTGACAGGAAGCTGGCAAATGTTGTCCCAGTTATTGAGAAGTTGCAAGGGGGACCCTGGAAACTACAGGCTTGTCAGTCTCACTTCAGTGACTGGTAAAATTATGGAGAAGATTATTCTGGGAGACACTGAAAAACTCTTGAAGGACAACAAAGTCACCATTCACAGCCATCATAGCTTCATGAGGGGAAAGTCCATCTTTTCAAACTTGATTTCCTTAGGTTATAGTGAATGGGGTGACATCAGACTGGTGACCTGTCACTAGTGGGGTTCTGCAGCACTCCCTATTAGGTTCAGTTCTCTTCAACATCTTCATAAACCACTTGGATACAGGACCTGAAGATACACCAAGTAGGTTTGCCAATGATACTAAGTTGGGAGGACCTGCTGACTCCCTCAAAGGCAGAGGCCCTTCAGAGGTCCTAAACGAGAGGGCTGGGCAATCACCAATGATATCAAGCTTAACAAGGGCAGGTGCTAGAATCTGCACCTGGGACGAGGCAACCCTCAGTGCACGGACAGACTGGGGAATGAGATGCTGGAGAGCAGTGCCACAGAAAGGCACCTGGGGGTCCTGGACGACAGGAGGTTGAACATGAGTCAGCAGTGCCCTGGCAGCCAGGAGGGCCAACCGTGTCCTGGGGGGCATCAGGCACAGCATCAGCAGCCGGGCAAGGGAGGGGATTGTCCCGCTCTGCTCTGTGCTGGGGCTGTCTCACCTCAAGTACTGCGGGCAGTTTTGGGTGCCACAATATAAAAAAGATATAAAGCTATTACAGCTATCAGAAAGAGTTCAAAGGAGGACTAAAGATGGTGAAGCACCTAGACGGAAAGACATGCAAGGAGCTGCTTGTTCAGCCTGGAGGAGATTGAGGGGAGATCTCACTGCAGTCTCCAGCTTCCTCACATGGGGAAGATGAGGGGCAGGCACTGATCTCTTCTCTGTGGTGACCAGTGACAGGACCCAAGAGAATGGCCTGAGATTGTGTCAGGGGATGTTTATGCTGGATATGAGGAAAAGTTCTTCACCCAGAGGGTGGTCGGGCACTGGAACAGCTCCCCAGGGAAGTGGTCACAGCACCAAGCCTGACAGAGTTCAAGAAGTGTTTGGATAATTCTCTAGGGCACATGGTGTGGTTCTTGGAGGTGTCCCGTGCAGAGCCAGGAGTTGGACTTCAGTGATCCTTGTGGGCCCCTTCCCTCTCAGAGCATTCTGCGAATCTATGATTCTATATAAATATACTGTGAAATACTAGAAAGCTAAGAGACAGAAATACTAGAGAGCACTCACAGGGTTCTTTACTTATATACCATTAGGATACAAAACATTGTCCTGGCACACAATTAATGTAGAGAACTGTACAAGGGAGAAGCACTGTCCTGACTGACTTACCTGCTTCAGTCTTAGCTCTCTCACACTTCCAAATTACAGAAGGAAACTGAGTCTGCAATATCATGTAGAAGCTATGAACACTAGTGTGCTCCAATTGTCACAGGTCTCTGGCCATATGTTCTGGTTTTGGCTGGGATAGAGTTAATTTTCTCCTGAGTAGCTGGTATAGTGCTGTGGTTTTTGAATTTAGTATGAGAATCACAGAATATTCTGAGTTGGAAGGGATGCACAAGGATCATCAAAGTCCAGCTCTTAAGTGAATGGCCCATACAGGGATCAAATCCACAACTTTGGCATTATTAGCACCATGCTCTGACCAACTGAGCTAATCTGGCTTCAATAATGCTGATATAATAATGCTGATAACACATGGATGTTTTGGCTGTTGCTAAGTTATGCACACCTCAAATCAAGGACATTTCAGTGTGTCACGCTCAGCCAGGGAGGAGCTGCATAAAAAACTAGGAGGGAGCACAGCCATGACAGCTGACTGAACTGGCCAAAGGGATATTCCATACCACAGAACACCATGCTCAGTATATAAACTGGGGGAGTTACCCAGAAGGGGGCCAATCAGTGAAGGGGGGAACAGCCAGTGGTTGATGCTTCTCTTTGACAGAGAACCCTGCCCACAGGGCAGCAGAGATGCTATCTTGCAAATCTGTATGCTGTACAAAACTCGAGAACTGGAGAGAACTGAAAGAGAGATGGAAAATTCAAGCAAATGAACAAAATCTTTCTTAGACTGGCAGCAGTAATTCTTCCACAGTGCAATGCCTTACAGTGACAACACATCAGTCCACTGAAAGTCAATTCATTCTGTATTACATACTACAATGTGTGTAGATACGATTGGACACATGAGGTGCCAAATCACCAATGTAGCACCAGTTTAGCACATCACAGCGTCACAGCATGAGGGGAGCACTTCAGAGCAATCAGACTTCTCTCCATTTTGCACAGAAGAACCTTGGCGGTTATTACATGGGCTTCAGAACAAACCAATCTTGTATTCCTATGGATTTCTGAACAATGCCTTATACTACTCCTTTTTTCATTACAACTACAAATGTCTTTCCTGCAATAATTTTAGTTCTCTTTAGTCACAGAATCGTGGTTCTCCACACCCTAGTAGCACTACATTAGGTATAAAAAGAGAGAAGAAAAAGAAAGACCCAGGGGAGATGAGAGACCAAGGTTTCAGTAAGCAGAACACCAGATAAGTCTTCTTTCTGTGTGAACAACAGCGTAACAACAATTAAGTTCAACCTACCTGGGCAGCTGTAAGATTCTATGAGCTCTTATGCAGAAGGAAGAAAGGTGCTTTCCCTCAATGAGGAAAAGAAAGAAGAAGTTTCTCAAAATTTAATTTTGGATTACTCACACTCCTAACAGATTGAGCTAAATTAATCAGCTTGGCTTGAGTCATTCTTAAAGTTCTGAGTCATAGACTGGGAAAGGGAAGTCATTAGGTAAATCAAAGCCGTGGTCCAAAATTAAAGCAAACATTTAACACTGGGTCAGGATAACAGTTGCTTAATCCTATCAGTGTACGTTGAGTATGTTATCTGCTAGTATAATAATAAAATGTCTGGAAAGCTTCGTGAAGAAAATAAAGTTGTGCTGCATGAGAGATGAAGTTTATCTAACTCTAATGTGAGAGGTTGTAAATATTTCCTGATATTAAGAAATATATTGGAAGATGAACCACTTATGTCTGAAGGGATATGGGAACACTACGCATCCCATAAACTGGACCTAAATGCCCTTTGATATTTTTATATACTTTTTATAGGTTATATGACACATCACACATGAAAAGCCTTGTTTTATGAACAAGTAGGATAGCAAAATTTAAGGAAAAGTGCACAGTGATTAATAAAAAAGTACTACTTTCAAAGGAAGGAAAGACGCTAAATATTTCATCAGTATAGAAAGCAAGAGCTTTTGCTCGTCTTTTCAAAATTCTATCGACCAAGAAAGTTTAAGAAAACATACAATGACTAGTATGACTAGGAAGGTAAATAAACTGAAATAACAGGGGGTTGTGATGGTCACAAAATGTGCAGTCAGTCAGCAGGTTGCCTGTAGATAAGGAAATGACTAATTACTTTACAGCTATAATTCAATATATTTAAATCTACCCTAGTAACTGTCCTTACTATTACAGTGAAGAAGAACTGTAAAGGCTAAGTTTAAGTGCAAACTGGATTTTTCCTTAAGCTTGTACAGCTCTTCAGTTAAGTACCGTGCTTCCCAGCTTTCTAGTTTAGCAAAACTGTATTTACCACAACTAATAAAGCACTAAAAGGAGAAAATGGAATATACAACAAAACCAGAACATGCATCTAATTGAAATCCCTCAATTCAAAATTTCCACAATACAAGTCATCTGAAACAATATTATTATGAATATGAGACTCAAAACATCAGCTCCATCATCATTTACCGTGTTTCTGATTGGAATTTTCTTCGGTTCTGTTGGCACATCCTGAGGAACAAATTTCACTGGTTCCTTAATTTGCCTCCTTGATCTTTTGGTCCCATCTGGTAAGGTTTCCATGGCGATATCAGCCTCCATATCACTGCTACCTGCCTGGTCACACTCTGAGCATTGCCTGCAAAGTGGAAGATTTTCTTTTTAAGACTGCAGTCACAGGAGCAGAAAAAGAAACATATTGGTGTTTGTGTTTAAGATAAATTCAAAAGTCAAGAAATCAAATGGACACCTAAAACTTTATGCAACCAAGCAAAACACAAGTAAGATGTTCTTATATTCCTGGTATTTAACTTTGAAAATCAAGATTTTGAAAGTAGGAATTAATCTTCAAGACAAATGCACCCTATTTCATCATTTTCATTCCACCACATCCTCATTTTTAAAGCTGCTCACTGATCTGTAATCTGTTAATTACTGTAACGGCTGCTGCAGTTTAATTATATTATTATACAGTGGTTTGGATTGGAAGGGATCTTAAAGATCATCTAGTTCCCACCCCCCTGCCATGGGCAGGGGCACCCTCCACTAGACCAGATTGTTAATCTTTACAATGACATGCTGCTGAATTCATTCTGATGAGAGCATGCTTTAATGGCAGGGATTTGGAGGACATGTTTGTTATGAAAATAAATTTTAATATATATATTTCCTAAGGGAGTGGGTTTTATATCTGAAAAAATTAGTTAAGAGAAAATTAAAAATACAGAAGCTAGAGACATATATTAACAAACTTTGAACACTAAATTGAAAAAAAATGCCTATTGAGTTTCTGAAAAAAGTACAAAATCACCATCAGAACTTCAAAAATGAACAGATGCTAAAGTAATGCTATTAACATGCTCCATAACAGAATTAACAAAATAGGAATATCAGGATTTGTTTTTATTTGCAAAAAATCATCTTATGCAAAGTCATAAATGTGGATTGGATGTTCACTAAAAGTATGTTAATGAAAACATAAAAATTATACTCACTGGTAAGAGCCAGTTTGAATTACTTTTCACACTACACTTCCAATTCAAAGAACTACAAGTCCATTGAAATTAATTCCAATTCACCACTGTTCTCCTATTAAACAAGTTCTTTTTGATAATACCAACTAAAAAAAAATCAACATTATGTTCTGCTATTAATTGGCATTAACAGGGATAAGCACATTAAAATTATCTAAATGATGGAGCAAATTTGCTTTGGACAGAGACAAAACAAAAAAACCCATGTATTTAATTATGTGAAGTTAAATTTTAATACACACTTGTGGCAAGAAGGCATATCCATCCTGTATAAACAAAAGCACAAAGTCAGATACACATGTTGTGTTTGAGCCCATTTCTTCCAATTTACACATTCAACAGGAATAGCTCTCCTGTGAACTTCAGTAAGGGATAACAACAATATCAAGTCCATCAACTTTCCATGTTTTCTAATTCTTTCGAAGTAATCCAAGCAGTATAACGTCTTATCTCTCCTGGCTATACCAAAAGACACCAGGAGCCATCATGGTTTGCTAGACAGACCAGTGGCTACCAAGTCAGAATAGAGGGAAACTAGTCATGGATTGGGTAACAGATCAGTGTAACCCTGACTAACTCAAGACCTTTCTCCTTTAACTTTTCTAAATGTAAATTGTGGCTACATTATAATGTTATGAAGGTTCATCACCTCATCTCAAAAGCACTTAAGACCACCATAAATAGGACACATGAAAGTACTTGGAATATTTGCTGGTCTAGAAAAGCAGAACAGGGTAGATTGCAGGAAAGATAACAGTTTCTCCCCTCTCTCATGTAAATAGGGAGTCTTTATGAATAGGTAAAACACAAGGAAGTCAGATTACATACTTTGCAAACAGCTTTGGGCTAGCATACAAGAGTATAGTCCTGTATTATTCCTCCTTGTCCGGGTTACAGAGAAAAGGAGGATGGAGTTTTTTGCAGTGTTTAATTCCATACCACCCACATCATCACTGGTGGTGTGGGTTTGGCAGCAAGACCTGAGCGCCAGAAACTGAGAACTTGCCATCTTGCTTGGATCTCTCCAGAGAGAAGGTGCTGGGATCAGCCGGCTCCAGCCCCCTCTCCACCATTGCTGCTCCCCTTTCCATTCCAAACCCCCACCTGAGCTGGCACAGCAGCAGCTGGACAGAGCCCAAAAACCCATCCAGAGCTGGTGGTGTGGTGCCAGTGCCGGCCGCGCGGGACTGAGTTGAGCTGAGCACACGCTGCCAAACATAGCCAAGTGCAGCGGTCGGGAGAAACGGCAGGAAGCGCAATGCCAGCAATCTGGCTTCTGAGTTTCATCCTACTTCTTTGCTGGTTTCTTCACACTGGGGCAGGGGGACTTAAAGCTGCAAGGGCTCCTTCAGCTTAAAGCCTTTGTCCAGAGACCACACTGGCAGCACTATTTTTGGGAAACATTTTTGTTTGTTCTCAGAGGTGAGTACCCTTTTGCGGGTAATACACACTCTCTCTCTCTCCTATACATTTTGCTATTAATACTGCTGTGGTTATTGCGATTTTAGTAAATCTCTTCCTATTGTTCCTCCTTTATCAGAAGGGGCTGGGGAAAAGGGAGTAACTTATTTGGAGTTTTGTACGCTGCGCTTGTTAAAATGAGCACATTCCTCTTTATAAGCCTCAATTTGCTACACACACAGTACTTGTTAAGACCTCTAGGCCTCTTTAAGACACTAGAATATAGAAAAATATAAGGTACAATAGCGTTCACAATGCTACTTTTTATAGTTATATGCTTACATAAATTTGTGTGAATATACACACACAAATATGTAATCACATGCACTAAAGTAAATAAAGGCACACAGACCAAACTACTATTATTTTAAGATTTTATGGAGAAAGGCACTCCGATGGAGGAGAGAGAGCTTAAAGTAACAATATTACCTTAAAATCTTGCATGTCTGGTTAGCTAAAAGTTACTTTGAGTTCTTTATTTTTATAAGATGCTTTGTCTTCAAGCTGTCCAACCCAAAGCTTTAAGGTGAATTTCTATTTGGTAAACATGAGAGAGCATGGCCCTCCATGACACTGCAGCACCAGTTATGTCACTAATTTATGTACTGGAAAGCACAACTGAAAGTAATTACTACAATCTGCTTATGCAGATGTAAGCAATACCTATGAAAATGTTCAAAAATTCCATGATGGAGCAGTTCTTACAAAGTGTTTATTTTCCCCATTATTATGGTAAAAACATCTGCTATGTATAAATTAAAGAAAAAGCTTTCATAACTAAAGAGCTGCACTAAAAATGATGCTTTTATAAGACAAACAAATAGTCATCGGATTTTACAACAATATTTGGAGTTGAAAACCCAGTTTCTTCAATCTACCACCCTGCATGAATGATTTAAATCATTCCTACTCTTTATCTTTGTGTTATTACAAGAGAAAGACATCATTTTTCTGCTACCTATGTTAGACAGTTCTACAGAAAATACCCATGCAGATCAGTAAAGCCCTAATGTTTCAATATTATCCTATTTAAATACGTATGTGAAGCATTTTAACTTTTATGTTACTGAGAAAAACATGAAACATCTCAACCAAAAGATGAGGTACTGCATGCAAGTTCCTTTAATTCCATTTTTATGAACAAGCTTGCTCTGAAACAGGTTGTGCAAGGGTGAGAGCAATCAAAATTACAAAAACCCTAGATCCAGAAAAGAAAAGCAAAATCATAGTATGATGGGGCTGAGGGTGTTGTGTGAATCACAGAACAAAACTCCACAAATATACCAAAGGTAAAGGAGGAAAGGAGTTCTGAAGATGACCTTAGAAGCAACCTCTTGATTTAATGGAATAGGCTCTACTATCGCAGTCAACCACGTCTCATCATCCCTATTACAAAAAAGCTTCAACTACAAAGCAGTTTGGCTGTTAGCTCCCACAGAGCCACAGAAAAGCTATTACAGACACACACTCCTCTGACTTGGAAACAATCTCCTTTCAGCTCTTCTTATAGTTTATTTCAACATGGTTCTTGAATTTAAAGTACTCTTCCCATTCTACTGTTTAATCCCAATACAGTCATAGAAAACAGCCACTGACTTCTTTTTGGCTATGCCACAGTCATGCACACTTAATTTCAGCTCTCCAAGAACAAGCACTGAACAGAGAACCTGTCACAGCAGGTCACCTTTAGTATTACTGCAAAAATCTTCGACTACTTCTAAATTTGCAAGCATTGCTATGCAGCATAAACAAAATAACAGGAGAAATGATGCCAAAGATTCAACTTTCAGTACACGGGTTTTGTTTTACTTTTAGTCTGGACTTGCCTAATCTAGACCCACAGAGAAAATCAGTAGCAGGCAATAATATGCCTACTTCTAAAATGTGCCTACTGCTAAAATTACTGGAAGTGTTAGTTCCATCAAGAAATCTCAGTAGTGATTTGAAATCTCTTAATCATACAGAAAGTCTTTGATTAAGCACTAGCAACCTACAGAAGAAAAAAGAAATTGTGTGATTTTGTTGTGTTTCCAATCTAACTTGGTACAATAATCAGAGAACTTTCCACCTCACAAACATCTTATCAACTCAGCAGCAGTGAGTTGGATAAGAGTGTATTTAAATTGCTTAGCAAATACCACTACTGTGCTTCCAGAAAACAGTTCTGTCCTTGGTGTTTAAAAAGGAAAACTGTACAGTTACTTAGAGTGGGGCTTGTTTTCAAAAAGGAGACACAGGTCTCACAGACATACTCCCTGACAAACCACCTCTCACAATGTTTACGAAGAATTAAGTCATTTTGAACTTGAGAAACATGGACCACAACTTTAAGACACCACCTATGCTCCATAAATTACACAAGTAAATGACATACCGGAGATGGGAAAAAAAAAAAAAAGGGCTGCTTTTATTCTGGAGATAAAAGTATATATGAACCAAATATAGTTGTCTAAAAGCTTCAAAGAGCACCTTACAGAGTGTAAAGTTACAGAGTGTAACAAAAAAGAAAATTTGCCATTTGCAATGACCCAAACATCCTTCAATAAGGACAAGTTACAAATACATAAAAATGTATATGCCATATTCCACTCATGTTTATATAAGTTAATAATTTTGTATCATTATCCAGTGACCCAGGATGAAAAAACATTTGAAGAGGTGCTGGATCAGTACTGAATGAATGAGGTCAGGAACATGAATTGAATGCCCAGATACTGCATGAGTGTTCGTGGGACTACTGGTCAGGAACTCTACAGCTCATTCTGTCCTGTGGCCAATACTCCTGACAGCAGCCACCACTAAAATAACTTGGCCTTCTAGAACAAAAAGAAAAACAACCGAGCTTAATACAACCACTAGTCCTTGTTTTGTCCATCTCAGTCCCCAGTATTGCATATGCTACCAGAAGTTATCACTGTTTTTCAGCAATCTCATTCCACTAGAAAGAGCTAATCCTTGGTGGTAGTTGCCAAGTATTTTCTTAATGAAAATGTCAGTATTTTACAATTAGATTCATGATATTGTCTGCCAATACTTGTGCATTGCCTTAGTACCAGGTAAGATCATTCTCTACCAGGAAAATACACAGTTCCCAGTCCATCCAGAATGGCCAGGAGCATAAAAGCACACAAGTTGTCAGCAAGAATGGTAAGAGTTAGTATTATGATAACATGTGAATCAAAATAATATTCAATTGTTTAATCAACAGGATTTCTAAGAAACTGAAAATTGCAAATTTTTAAATGAAAGTAAACGACTGCATTTCACTGTATGGTTAAAACTCCTGATCTAGGAGTTGGACTCGATTCTTTGAACTCAGAATATTCTACGATTCTACTTTGAAAGCACAGCATCAAAACAGGCATAAATTAATGCTTTAATGCATTTTTACATTAAATAGTTCCTATGCTCTTCATCTCAAATCCATTTGAAATGAAGACAGGCTTTGAACTTACTATGGTACAAACTGATCTGTAAGATGTTGTAACTGGTACCTTGAAGAAAACTGTCAGGCCTCCAAACAAGGAAAATTCTTAGTGTTAAGTGTTTTAAACCAGTTAAACTAGTAAACTAGTGTGAAACACTGGTGCTCACCAGGTCTAAATACTTACTCTGATTTCGCTAAGACTAAAACTGTTAGCTCATTTTAAATTTTCTAAATACTGAAATAACAAAATATAATTTGTGCTTTCTTTAAAAATTTACCTTTTAAATACATAATATATTTAATTCTTTTCTCTTACTATTAACATATAATACTGGGTTAATTTAACAATTTCAAACCCCTTTTTGGTAAATTGTAATTTAAACTATTAAATGCTGAGCATGAAATGGACAAAAAGTATAACTACAAATTAGTCAATGTAGCATCACACACATAACCTGAATCTTCTGACATCCTCAAACACAATACAAAGGATGAAGTTTGTGGAATAAATTCATGTTGAAATACTCATTGTTTAAATAAACATATACTGATAAAGTGCATGACTGTAATCATCAAAACTTTTGTAAGGGCTCAAGTTAGCTATTCTGAGTAAATTATTAGGAATGATAATGGAACAGAAGAAAACCCCAGTTATTTTTAATTGTTTCTTGATTACTATTTTAAAAGAGAACTAAACTCAATGTTTTTAACCACTCTTAAATAAAGTCTCTCAACCTGCCTAGTGTTTCAAGGAATTTCCCATTATACAAATTTTCTTTTATCTTTTTGCCAAGTTCCTATACATCCTATACAAATATCTGAAAAGTACATGGCCCCCATCTAAAAAAAATGAACTTTTCTTCATATCTTAATCAAAAGATAAAAATTGTATTCAAAACAGCAGGGGAGAAAAAACCTGCTGAACTCGAACTTGGATTAAGGGTCTGTTCTATATCCTCTCTACTGATCCTGAAAAGAATACATAAAGGAATGTTCAATGATGAAAAGAATGCAATCAATGCAGCTCAATTTGTCTGCTATCATCTCACACTCCAGAATGTGCCTGAGCTAATTAGACGTAAAAGCCAAGTTTGTGATCTGAGATATAACTGAAGCATGAAATTCACAACAAAGATAAGTTATAGCTTTGAAATGAAAGAGCTTTACTACTTAACCTGACCCTATCCTGCCTTTAACACCTACCGAGAATTATAGTCTTACATCTTTTGGACTGATAGTTTTTAGTGAGTCTTTTCAACTTCATTAAAAAGCAGAACAAAAATCAAATCTCCTGTGCAAATGAAGAAGCTATCTAAAAATTTTAAAAAAACCCCAACATCCATGTAAAATAACTACTTGTCAAATTTGACAAAAGAGATCAAAAGTCTCACATCACACACTACATTAAATAATTAAAGGAAAATTAGGTTCAGGAAAGTATTAGTGATGGTGAAAACCTTTTTGAGATTTTCATCTTTTAAATGAAATCTCTCTTAATTTACTAAGCAAATTTACTGAGGTAAATCCAGGTTTTGCCACATTAAGATAAAAAAAAGAGAGGCCTCCCATTTCATGTATTGGCCATCTTGTTCTGCACACAATCTTCAAAACTAACCAAAGAGATGGCAGAAGCAAATGTTTTATGTAAGTTCTTTAATAAAAAAATTTAGATATATGAAGAAAAACAGAAACTAATCTTTTTCTATTAAAATAGTTTCACTGTATTTTTAGAAGCAATTCTTATACTATTCTAATTTGGTACCTTAACATTCAGACAAGGTGATGAATGACTCCTCAAGATGCTGTACACTAACTTCTTGCCAGCTACAAACTGTTTCTGAGTTTGTTCTAACACATTTCAGAGCAGTTTAAACATGGAGACTGCTAACACTACAGAGCAGAGCAAGGTAATTTTATGATAGATTGGAAATCAGCATCTTTGCCACCTTACCATTTCTCCATTGTACCACTTAGCTTTTGTTCTGCTCCACAGGCATGAAAGAACTTTAATTCATGGAAATGTAACTGCAATAAATACAGTTATGAACATACTTCTGCCATTGTACATTTGAGTCATAAAACAGCAGTAAATCCAATACTTCCCATTTTGCAATAAACCGATCTACTACTTATAAGTGTATTTAAAAATATTACAAGTATTTGCCTGAAGATCTGGACAGAGAGTTGCTTATCTGAGTCCTAACATAAACAGAAAACCAAGTCTTTCATTTCCCGAAAGTATTAGCCTATAATTTCCTACCACTATTATATTGCAGCAATAACAATCACGAATGAACTCAAAACCCAAGAAAATTACAGCTATAACCTATTTTTACATAGTGGCTAATAATGAGAAAATCTTTACAACTTTTTTTTTTTTTAACCTTGAAACATCACTGCTAATAACCTGAAAATAAAAAAAATCTGTTCAAACTGCATTAAAGCAATGTCTAATCCACTCAGAATTTGCAAGTCTATTTACATTTACATCCTACTTTCAGTACAAAGACGGCACAAGACAACACATCAGCTGTGTTCTTACCAGTAACTGTTCTTGGTCTTCCTTGGCATCCTTGTAAGAGGTGGATCCAGGCAACCAAGATGATAATGGAGTTTACAAGTGTCACACAGTAGCAGTAGGTGTTGATCATGGTTCTTCTTGCAAATTCCACAACTTTTCATGTATGCAGCAGAAAAGCATTGTAATTACATATTCAAAAAGAATAAACTATATACCCCCGCACATTCCCCAGTTTCAATACAAACGTGGCAACTTCAATTTGAATGTATCATTTACATGCATAATTACTTTTTGAAGTAATTGTAGAGTAATTTTGGAAGGATTTTTTTAAGGAGCTTCTACCTATGTACAGTAAAAGCATAAAAGGCTCCTCTTAAGAGTTAGCAAAAAATGGCTTTCAATTTAAATTTTTGAGGACTTCTAACAAGTTAGTAATCACTCAATACTTCAACAAAATGGACCAGTAGCAAGTGGAAAAAAAATACAACAAATACTTAAACAGAAAATTATACTGCTAGTAGCAATCTTAACAATCAATCATACGCTTTTTCAGGTAACCACCCTGAAATAGGTCTGTGCTGCTGTTACACTGGGCAATGTAACTCATTAGAAATTACACTTCCTTTTAATTATTATTTTAGTGGAATTGAAATTTTAGTTATTTTGAAAAGATAGGTGTTCACTGATTGCACTATAACATGGGAGGAACTGAGTGCATTTGAATGAAACAGAACTGGTGAAGCACGACTCCAATTATCTGTGTACATCTAAATTGCCATATCCTCAGCTCACTGCCACGTTTTCAAGACTTCTACCTCTTGCAGCACTAAAATTAACTTTTGCTTATGTAAACCATCCTCTTCAGTTAGCATGATAGCTGGGTAACACACTATTTGTTGTGGCTGGATGCCTGGCTGCTGCTCTCTAGATAAGCAATAGACCATGTCACTTCTCAGCTGTGGTGAGAAAAGAAGATCCCAGATGACATGTGTTTTGGACAGTCACAGTCTGGGATCCTAGTTATGCCCCACTACTAGGCTTAATAAAAACCCAGTCAGTAGCTTCACAGCCTACAGAAGAGGGGAAAAACGTGGAACTATCACAGAGTAAGTGAACACATTTCATAACCTTGGAATTAATAAAAATAGAAGTAGGGAAATTTAGCATGAGCAAAAAGGTAAGATTTCTTATATGACAAGTGTTTGATGCATCCAGGAATCGTGACTGAACAGCATCATCACTGTTCTCAAAATCATGCACTCAGATGACTGCATTCAAAGAACAAAGTGTCCAGTTAGTTTTCACATCAAAAAAACTTCAGCTGCATGGAGCTAGCTTTGCCCTTAAAGCACTGCTGTCAAATTAGCAAAAAAACCCAAACTTTACTCATGTGTGGTAGGGTGAAGAATTGACCACTATTCAACTTAGCCTTCAAAAGTAAGTGAAACGTATAGACAACTGTAAGCATTTTGTTAATTAAACACTGAAGCAAACAATTTTCTCAGAACATTTTTCTGAAATTATAACTTACTAGACATTGTATCTATTCCGTCAAAGTTTAATTACTTGCCTATAAAGTACTGCTGGAAGTGTAGATGCCTTTTGTGCTCCTCCTTCCTTTTTACTTGGTTTCCTTTCCTTTGGAGCCCGTAAAATTGCTGGTATGTTCAATTTCTATTGGATTTGAAGAAATGCAGTACACATGAGTCTTGACACTATTAAAGAATATTCCTCTAATCTCAATGCATGAAGAATAAGACACATAATAATGAGTAGGAAATTGCTTAGCTAGCTATTTTACAGACTACACATTTATGCCAGTATGATTCTGTAATATCAAGTAATCTTATAGTCATTTTTTCAATTCAGTAAGAAACACACGGAAAGACTGGCTTTTAGAATCTTTCTTCAAGCTTCCAATATAGGGATGGACAAGGATGCATTTCTCTAGGAAGCTGAAAGAAGCAAAGGCAAATTCATGAAAGTGACAGAACAGTGAGGTAGTTTATTTTCCCCAGCATCGTGGCTACACTGGTGCTCGACAGGTTAATTAAAAAAATTATCTTATTGGACCAAGCCCTTCACAAAGCAGAGAAGAGTCTTGTTGGGTTTCTACTATCTGCAGTATGCCGGCTTCTCAGACAGCAACCATCTATCAAAGTCATTTCTCAGCAGCCCCATGGGTCTGCATCTGTTCAACCAACTGGAAAAAAAATGTCATGCAAGCTGTGTAAATGAGTTCTACTCAGCTTTTCTTTCTTTTTTTTTTTTCAAATTTCATAACATTTGCATCAGGAAGTATCTTTGCAAATACTTACTCAA
The DNA here is from genome assembly GCA_013397815.1 of Aleadryas rufinucha. Lineage (NCBI taxonomy): Eukaryota > Metazoa > Chordata > Aves > Passeriformes > Aleadryas > Aleadryas rufinucha. Next base: position 504,786 of record VZTH01000557.1, read on the forward strand.
AGGAAGGAAAAATAATCTTGGTTTAAAACATATGTTATGCAAGAATTCTTCTTTGCAAGTAGGAGAGGTAGGCAGACAAATAGAACTAGTAAAAGGTTGCCTATCTTAGGAACTATTACTGCACAAAAAAAGTGTAAGGTTCATTTTCTGAACAGCAGCAAAAACTCAGCTGTAACAAAGGGCATGCCAAAATTGTGAATAATTGTATTTATACATTTTCACAATGAACAGTTTCTTCAGTCTTAAATCATAACTGGAAATTATTGCAATCTCCCTCTCACATCCAAAATGTCCATTGACATTTACTGCCTCTGACATAAAACATATATGAAAACACTGCAAAAATCTACACTTCTCTTTCTTCCATATCAATGGGAACAAAGATAATTGCTGACAACAGGAAATAACCCAAATCTTCTGTTGTCCTAGATATTTATATTCATTTGATCAAAATATTCTCCTCTGTCTAGTTACACACCATTACATACAGACTGCATTTAAAAGGATTTATATCTTATAAAAGCCATAAAGAGTTAACTTATCATTTGAAGCCTACAGTAACTAAAAACAACTGGAGACAAAAACAGTAGGATTAACTCATGCTTCATGCTAAGATTCATCACAAATGACAGGTCAATCACTTATACCAAATGAAAGAATTTTGCAAACAAAAACACTATTGCAACAACCAAACTAAGCTACACACTCCCAGTAGATGGTTTGCAGAAGTCTAGGTACTTCAATCAAGAAGCATAATCCCCTGAGTAAAGCCTGGGTCTGATCAAATCAAATCAATTTATGCGGCCATAGAAGTGGCAGACAGAAACAAAAAGGCCTATTCTTGGAAAACCTGTTCTGCTGTTTTTTTCTGTATAGAGGGACAAGGAACCAACCAACCTGTCCAATGATTCTACCCAGCAGAGCCCAAATGCCTTGCCCTTCATTTCGCAGTTTTCCATTCATATTTTGTAGCTCTTCCAAGGACTCACACAGCTGAAAAGTTTAAAAAAAAAAAAGCAACAGGAATGAAAATCCATTAAGAGTTATTTAATAAAATTTACTCAACCTCTTACCTAACGAGGGTGCATTAATTTATTGTGGTAATAGAAAAACAATGAAACTCATATCAATATAGCTGAGATCAGTACAACCATTCAGTAATTTAACAGAACTAAGACAAAAACCAGAGCAGCCACTTGTTTTGTGAAGATTTGAAGCATTTCAGCATGGAAATAAGGTTTCTTAAAGTCAAATGGAAAGCAAAACTAAAATACAGCAATATCTTGTATGTGTTGTCCATACTACTTAGGCAGCAAGATTATAACAAGAGAACATACAAATGAATTAAAATTCTCTTTTGCCACACTCACAGAAAGAGAAAATTTAAAATTAAAGGATGCAAGCAAAAAAAAGGTGCTTTTTTTTCTTTTGGCAATGACTGTAAGGTTGTATATTTTGGGAGGTAACTATTAATTTGGTTAAAAGCCCCAGGCAACTTCCTTTCCCTTTACCATCTTTGGGCAGTTCACAAGGATCTGCTGCTACATTTTCCACATGTTCTCACTTAAAAACACACACCAAACAGTTTAGGAATTAGTAGCAACAGCATTTTTTGTCATCATTAACCAACACCTTATAGGCTGTTGAATTCAGCAAGAGTTGTAGCATGTCATCTGTCACAAAAGGTACAGCATATCTATGTTTCATAATATTTAAATATTAAAATAAATATTCATTTGATAAAAATGCATAAAGTTCTTTTTAAATCATAATGATGAGTTAATAAAAAATTACATTAGCAACATTTTGGGGGAGCAATGCCATAATTTATGGGCATCAAATTTGTTATGCCCTAAAAAGCATGCAGAGGACACTACGGAGGTGTGAATACTGATAATTTCTGTCTGAAAAACTAGTCAAGTCATTAAACCTAAGCGAAACTGGAGTTGTAGTTGACATAAATAAATAAATAACACTCTGAGTATCCTAGATTGTCAATTACCAAGTAGGGCTCCAAGCAGAGAAACATGCAGGTTCAAACAGGCCCATGTGCAATTTATTACTGGAGCTCTCAGTGGGGTCAGTTAAAGAACTTGAGTCTAGTCAACACATCACATTTTAGAAATTAATATTACTTACATGGGAGAAGACAGACTACTGAGTATTCTTAAAAGAATAAATATGTTTTTAAATATTACTTTTAACATATCAATAGTTTGCATCTTTCACTTTCATCCTAATTTTCTTCCATGGAAAGAAAAATCCTATCAAAGTTAACAGCAGCAATACTAAAATGGTACAATGGTTTATCATCCCTTTTTCTTTACCTTATTATACTCCACATGAAGCTTTTCTTGCTCATTTTCTAACTTATCCTTGATATTCTTCTGTTCAGCCATATTCTCCTGGATTTGAATCATGCGCATATTTCTCTCTATTTAAAAGAAAATCCCATTATTTTCTATTCTGGGATATACATTTTCAAGTTTTCAAAAAAAAGTGAAGCAATTATAAGTAAAAAACTGCAATGATATAAAACTATGGCCTATAGGTTTATTACATAGACTGAGTAGAATGAACAGTCATAACATTTATATTTTGCTGCACAAATATTGTAGTTTAAATGATGAATTTTGATCGGGATCTAGCAAACAGTCAAAGAGTCATGCTATTCCACATAGGAATAGAGGAGAGTTTAAGGAAGAAATATTATACCAAAAGTTACCTATGCCCTTCTTAAAGACAATTTAGTCTCCTGTTTATTTGAAATTTGAAAGATTTTACTATTTTCTGAAGTTTCTTTAAAAAAAATAGCTTTCTGTGTAAACAGAGACTCCAAGCACTAACATACCTGACCTAAAATGAAGTCATAATCCACATTTATCTACTATAAACAATTAAATACAATGAAAATAAAAAAGCCAATGAAATACCATAGCACAATGCAGCAAAGTGGCACCTTTTCATTGAGAAAAAAGCGCCATTTTCACCCTTACCAAGGTAGTAATTCACAAAGTCAGCAGTGAGAGCTGGTTGTTTATGTTTTCTTCTTCCATCAACACTGGTACTCGTATCTGAAGTATCCACTGGAAAAATGTCAGTGCTGATTCCCATCAGCTCGGCTTTGCGCATAAGCTTACGTATGGCCGAAGCACTGCTCGTGAGCGGCCGGGGCAGCTTCTCCCTGGGAACCCAGGCCTGTGGCCTGGTGGTGCGGGCCAGCTCCGCCTTGGCACGGTACTGCTGGAGCCTGGCATTGATGCGAGCCTGTAATGAACAATTCCACAAATTAAAAACGTCAAGGAACCATTCAAAATTCGTTTTGAGTTATAATTTGGAACACATCTGCATTTTATTTTCATTTTAAAAGCTGCATAATCTAATCAATGCCATTTTCACTCCAGAACTCCACAACTCAAGAAACGGACACTGTTACAGACATTCCATTTTACTTCAAAGCACACACACAAACGCCATTATCCTTTCACTAGATTTTGGAGCTATGTACACATTTCTTGATGAGATTTCCCCACTGATGAAAGCAACAGATGATTGCTGGCTTTGAGACAACCCCTTCTAATAATGATAATTTGATGGGACTGTGAAAACTCACTAGTGGTAAAAGCTTTGATTGACCTATCACATACGCATTTAGATACACTTTAAATTGCTATCTATGTGAGCAAAAAAGTTGATGAAGAGCATTTTTATCATATTTGACGTACTTTTGTAGGAACTCCTTTCTCAATGCCACTTCTCTTTATAAATGTTAAACTTGCTGATTATAATTTGTCAAAAGCACAACCCAAACAGAAGTGAAGCAGACAAGAGAAGCTCACAATATATATTGTTGATGACATCTGTATATTTGTGACCATCTGGGAGATCTACCCCAGAAGATCGAGCTGTTACTGACAGCTGGAAAACACTGTCTTGAGGGAACTCTATGAAGTGGCAATTCTGGCAGAAAATGACATCAACATACAAACCTTCAGAGGCAAAACTCCAGCTGACTATCAGTTAGAAGCTGTTTACTTGCCTGCACAAAGAAGAAACTAAACTAATGCGACTGCCCCACCATATGGTGTGAGATACTCCTGAGACAAAAGCAAAAAGTGTGCATATACACACACACTGTGGTTAAGGAACATCTCTGATTTTAAACAGAATCATTGAAGGTAGTATTGTAGACAGTTTAACACATTACCTTACTAGGTCTTGAACAGTAATGACCAAGAAACACAAGAAATGTGGCTAACAAGTCAGCTCTGACCTCAATGGCTTTTTCCTTGGACCCACAGCAGCAAGCAACAGGTCCACCTACAGCCACCACTGTTTAATACCTAAGCCACCAATACTGAAAACACGCGGCTGTACAAAATGTATGCAAGCTATTATACCTGTATCAAGGTGCCTATAACAACATGCCAAGTAACTCCACCTGCAGTTTTCAGCAGTCATTTTTCCAGTTTTCAAAAATTTAATCCAAATAATTTAGATTAAAAAATTGCAGGGTCTTAATTTGGGGAAAAGAGGAGGGAGAAAGGAAAATGCTGGGAACATACTGGCATTATCAACACTGCATAACACATACCTGGAAACAGAGCTAATAAGCCCTATTGGATCCAAACTGATACTGCACAACCAGCACTTACCATTATATTGGGTAGTATTCATATTATTGTAATGTCTCCACTACACAGGTGCATTTCATATAACTGAGAGCTGAGTATATTCAGCAAGAAGTATGAAATCAGTTTTAAATCAAGCTACATTAAGCTCAATACCCGACAGAAATATTTTATTCAAAATTCTTCTACGGTACGAGTTTGCTCATGCTCACTCTCAACAGCATAGGTCACTTTAAATCAATATTCTCCTATTCAAAGATCTCTGAAGAACTAGGAAGGCAAGATTTTTTAAAATAAGAAGTTTGATAATATGAAACTATATTTTCTTATCATTACACTGTAATTCTCACTTCCAAAAAAAAGCAGATAGTCCTCTTCCATAAATTATTTCCACTATTTACGGCATCTTCTACTTGCTACAAATAAATTAGGCAGGTTTTGTTCAGGTAACAAGCTGCTTTTCTGCACAGGTGTGATTCTTCCATGGAATGCAGTTCAGTCCAAGCAGTGAAGCAAACTATGCTAGAAATTCCTCAGAATCAGAAAAAAAAAAAAAAAAAAGGACACACATGGAAGCATATGAAAGTATGCAGATTCCCTCAGAGGGATTGAAACCTTTGTATCAACAGGACATTTATCAGTCGAGCTTATGCAGTAACTAACAGTTTTAAATGGATCTACCACTAGACAGGGATATAGACTTGCCTAAGGCTTTCAGACAACTCCCACGCAGTAGCACAGACTCGCTTCTTTGCATACGTAATTTTTTTTCCTAGGAAGTCATTACTATGAAAACACCTGGCACATAGAATTCCACTTAGACCTACAAAAATGGAAATTTAGATAGAAATAGAAATATGCCTGATTTTTTGTCTGGCTTTTTTTCTTCAGAACCTTGAAGAAAATGTTAAACAGAATCTATGAATTAAAATGAAAAAGTAATTACCAACTTTTTGTCTCAAAACCTAAGTAATATTTTTCAATTCAGACAAGCACAGATATTAATATTTGATATTTATTGAAATATATATAATATATATGATATAACTGTATCAGAGATATATATAGAGAGGGAATTGTTCTTAGAGACCAAACCCTACAAATAGTTCACTGTGCTGTTAAATGACCATGCACTATCAATATATTCCACATTTAATTTCCTACTATAATAACATTTTTATATTCTCTTACTTTCTTTCTTGTTTAAGACAGATGATTAATACACGGGCACTTGTGTCACGAATACAATACCTGAGCTTCTGGCGAAAGTTGCTTTTCTCTTTCCTGTAAGGACATTTTACAGTAAGATTGTAATGCCAAGTAGTTCTTCCGCTTCCATTTTCTGTCTAACCTGTCCGCATGCTGTTTACAATAAGCAAAAAAAGGGTCAGCTATATCCTGTTTCAGAAAAAATAAAGGGGAAGGAACGAAAATAAAGTAAGACAAAGTAAGGCCAAAGGGCTCTGAACAGCACAAACATTCTAGCAATCAGTTCACATGTTCGACTTGGCATGTTTTTGAAAACAACTACAACAATATATTTCTAAATCAATTTTGTCGTGTTGATGTAATTTACAATATAAGGTGTTTTTCCACTGTTTTCATCACATGATCCCAAATGTTTTTAAATGCTTTAATATTTAACTCTCTACTAGTCAATCTCTGTACTATATTTGCATTCCCAGGAAAAAAATCCCAGCAAAAAAAAATCCCTAAGTAAAAATCTCTTTAACATATAACATGTATTAATTTCTTGCTGATTCACTGTGCCTTTTAAATTAAATCCTACATGTGCTAAATAATTCTGAATACTATCAAAGGCAATATATTTGATTTCTCTAATGTTTTTCCAACTGTTTTGGAGGCTATACCCTCATGTGATTTATCACCTCTCAAATGATCTTTTTTTTTCCATTTTTCATTCCATTGTATCTGCACGTTATCATGGCTAGGTTTATAGCAGCTTTTAGCACCTGCAAACCTTGCAAGCAGACTACAAATATCTGAGTCATGAGGAGACATGCTTTGAGAAACACATTTCATTGCCTTTGTACTTTCAAAAGAGTAGAAACAACATCATAAATCCACAGACTAAGAAAAACTTAAAGCAATCTTCCTTCGTAAAGTAATACAAATATTAATAAATTATCTGCCTATCAAATTTTCCTTTACTCCACTTACAAAACATAGACCAATAAAATTTACTCAGACTTTCATTACAAGCACATTTTATTTTAATTTAGATTTTCACAATATGCGACAGCTTACTTCAAAAATTAGCAGCGCCCTAAAATGAGATTGCGTGAGACCTTGATTAAAAATCTGATTACAGAAAACACGTAATAAAATTTTAAGGTGGAAAGGCAAGCAGATACATATGTCCAGAGGGAATCCACATAGAGCATTTGAAGACTCAACCTTACACAATCTATTAAGGACAACAACAATGAGGCAATGTGCTATCCTCCTATTTATCAGTCCAACAGAAGGAAGTATTTTATGATTCCTTCATGAATCCCTTAGTGGTCCACTGCTTTCAGAAACACAAGTGTCAAGATCAACAGCAAAAGTAATGCTTGTTTTTGTGTTACCTGTGCTACTTCCTAAGGCAAAAAGTTAAATTGTGAAGCTATGAACACGACAGGCTTAATCCAAATTATACGTATCAGGATGAAATTGGACAACCTAAAAGTACTTATACCATAAAAATGAATTGGGAAGTAGGAACTTCAAATCTAAATTGCTTTAGAATATATTACAGGGAAAAAACTGTTAAGAAAAGGTATTAAGAAGTTATCAGGAGGTTATAAATACTTGCTTTTCATTCTGATTCCAAAGATTAATATTATCACAAGGAAAGGCATATATATGTACTACAATTTGAAGAAAATACTGGAAAACATGCATGAAAAAGTGGCATCAGAAATGCAGTTAATTTCTCAAGTCTCCTATTTGGTATGAAACAGAGATTACTGCACTACACAAACAGCTAGGTAAGTATGTCACCCTATGTGAAGTCCAGGAAAGAGAGTTAGAATTCATGTCTGTATTGACTGATAGTCTATTAAGCCAACTTCTGTGTTAACTTTCTCTATCCTTTTTTCCAGTCAGTTTCAAAAGGTGCTCAGAGCTGGCCAATTTGGTGAAGAGCTCTCCCTGTACAGTTCCTTTACTCAGCCTAGGCCCTGTTACCTACTTAAAAAAACTTAGTTCAGGGTCTGTGAACAAAAAAGCCACCATTTCAGGTCATCTTCATAAGCTTTCAATAGAGGTCTTTTATTCTATCCTTTCCATAGCTACCTCTTCCGCTGCTGCTTCTGAGAGGAGGCCTTCCTTCTGAGCGCACGTCACATGGAAATAAGCTCTGCACATCCCAGCATCACAACTAATGCATACGCCAGTTCTGGCAAAACGAGGATCTTCACAAAAACTGCACTCCTTCAAAAAGAAGAATGGGAAATGCCACAGTAAATATTTCAGCTGCGTTTTGCCTAATATTTGATAATTTATGTCTTATATATAAAAATCAAACTGGTAGGTTACTCCTGTGTGGTACAGAAACCAAACAGGCTCCCAGCAGTTGACACTACTTAAAGCTTCATGCTTTCTCAACTCCCACTATTAATTTCATTTTCAACAAGCAATGGTAAAGTGCTTAATTGATCTAAACAGCATGTTGGATGAATTTTTATATGAACCTCCATGTTTTCCATTTCCCTTCAGCAAAACAACTAAATACCATCCAAGCAATTCAAGCACAATTAGTTGCATAAGTACGGTATTAAAAAAACCACCAATCCTCAGCAAATATTCAACAAGTTCAGAGGACAAACAACAATAAAAGATCAGTGCTCTGAATGACTGAAAACCATAGATTATTATGTATATGTATTTTGATAAGCAATGACTGAGGAGTAAATGTGACAATGCAGAAACAAATACTCCAAAATCATAAATATCAGTAAAGAAGGTTGCGATTCACTTAATTAAGGAACTATGACTTCAGATATGTGCATTCTAGGCACAGTCACTTGCAAAACAACAAACTGACATCCACTAACATGACCCAGAAATGAGCTTATTTTTCAGTCAAATCAACTCCTCAGTCTGTTTCACCACAATTTCAACCCAAATCCCTGTGCCAGCAATCTAGAGTGATGAGCACATAAGCAGGAAATGGGAACATGCCCTGCTTAAGCATTGCTGCTATCCAGTGCATAAGGATGATCTAAAATCATACAGGCATGCATGTCCTAGCCTCCAACTTGCTGCATAGAGAGCAAAGCTGTCTATCATCTAGAGAAAATATCTCCATACGGGAAGTTAAACAACAGAAAGGAATGGTAAGGAAAGCTCAATGACTGAAGAATTTCAAAACATCACATATGCTACACTAGAAGGGCAGCCTTTAGCTGTGTAGCTGCAACACATAATAGATAAGAAATGAAATGAAAAGCACTATTATATGAGGCTGGTTTTGCAAGCGGGAAATTAGCAAAATAAGCTGTAACTTCCATACTTGATACAGCAAATAGCGTTTTCAGCTTCGCAACAGTAATGAGTCTTCTTCACCTGCACAGTTCACTTTCACCTTACTCACAGCAAGAAAAGATGCCCAAATTCTTTGCCTGGCTCCTATACCTCATTCGTGTTATTAAAAAAAGAGCATGATTCATTTCAACAACAGTTTGCAGGGTCTGGAGTGCTGGCCCCAACCTTTTTTTATACAAACATTTCTAAACAAGGCTAAACGCCTCAGCAGGCCCAGGCTCCTGATACAGGTATGTTGTACATGGGCAATCCAAAGTGCTTTAAACTGTTTTATATATTGTATGCATTTTTAAAATTACACTACATATTTTCATTTAGTATCCAATTTAACATATTGACATTCAAGAAAACAAAAGTGACTTGGCAGAAATGAAGCTTTAGAGCTGCAGACTTACAACCAACCACCTTCCCTCACATCAGACTGATAGACATGGCTTCTCCACACTGTCTCCATTAGCCATACAAACAGTATTTAGCAAACTAATGAGTGGTGTCCCCTGCCCATTGCAATGGCTTACTGTATGGTTTGTTCATGATTACTTCTAATCTGGATTGAAAACATTTACATGTAAAACAATTTTAACTTTAGAACCATTTTTCAGTTCCAGTTGAGGGTCCTATGTTGCTGTAGATTTTTGTAAACACTGCTTTGGAACAGCCTTTTTGTATGCATGCTAGCTTACATATAAACTCTAAAGTAATTCTTACTGAATGTACATCTGCCCCTTTCTTAATCAACTTGACCTCCCATTTCTAATCTCATAAATCCTCCTCACTTTCCATTTACATTTTGTCAATCTGCCACTAACTGACTTCAAAAGAAATTAGCACCTGTGTAAAAAATCAGGGAAATTGGGGAAAAACAGTGGCAGAAATTATGGAGAAAAGTGGTAAGGGAACAGATAGAAAGATGGAGGGAATAGCAACGGTATAACAACCATTAACAAACTTTATCTCATTTTTAGTCCTGAACCTCACTACAAAATTATTATAAAAAAGAAAAATTAAGTTGGGAAGATGCATTTTATTCTATTACATGTAAAAACATAAAATACAGCTACTCATTGGCACTACATCTCTTCTAAACTTACCTTTGCACCGTACTTTGAGTAATTCATTTCTGTTAGTGTTACTGGCCGCAATTTGTCAATATCTCCAAATGCCACTCCTGGAACATAGAGGGCACAAACAATGTGGACCCACCTAAAACAGCAGACAAAATTAGGTTACTGTTATCAACATTTTGATCCTATATTATACTCACCATTTTCAGATTTCGAAGTGCCTTGTAAATGTTGCAGATGCTAGATGAAACGTTTGAAGGAAAGTACATTAAAAGCAGGGATAGAGTGCCTATTTGGAATTCAGGAGCTCAGACACTGAGCCATAGAGTAAGGCCTTTCAAAGCCACCGGGATTGCTCTGCCTGTCTGGATCAAGGGCTGGGCTACCATCACCTTTATGTTTTGATGGCTCTCTCAAGGGCTCCACACACTTTTCAAGGAACATGAAAGGTGTATGAAGATTTTGATATTACTTACAAGGCTAAAGCAGACAGACACTTTCATAACGTGGTAGGGGGTAGGAAGGGGAGGAACAAAATTAAACAGGTAGTCACAGCAACACTGAGCTCTGAGCATATAGCTATGAAGTACTTACATAAACACAGCATCAGTCAGACTTTGCACTGTTAAGTTACATCTGTTAGTATCACCAAAACTAACTAGTTTTAAGCAAATAGATAGGACTTGCATTCAGTAATAAACACATCTGAGTAGTATTATAGAAAGGCCTATCTGAAACTCAGATGAACAGTCTGTTACTTAAATGTTCCCTTCCTCACTGGCCATGAACAAACTGGAGAGTAATAGGTCTCAATCTGCCCCCTGCGGGGCAGAAAATGCATCTGGACCTTAATGTATAGTAATTTACACAATGGTAAAGGCTTCAACCTCAAGTCTGCTTTTGACAGGCATCTTCCTAACCTCCTGAAACTCTCAGTTACCCAAAAACAGCCTTGCAGCAGAAGACAAATTTTCCTTTTCTTCTTATGCAATGAACACTTTCTAAAAGATCCAACTCCCATTGTCACAAACCATCAGTTAGTGACAAATTCAAAATCTGTTCTGCACAGCACGCATGACTCAAACTAACTGAGACAAACTATTCCAAATAATCTTACTGTTTTATCAAAATTCAGGAAGTATTTGCTACTCCTTGCTAAATCACCAGGTGGGAGAAAACTGCGACAGAGGGTCAAGATTGCTCTTTTTTTGTTCTCTTAAAATATTCAAGAAAATGGCCTTTCAGTCGCTGAGACTGTAGCTAAACACTTTGAACCGAGAAAGTCCCACATGACATGTAATACCACTAGGGACTTCAGACATAACTGAGCTGAAATATCCTGTGTTTGAGCCTCAGCAAGTTGTGTTAATTCAGCACTTTACAATCTTCTCAGTCATTACTGTCTAACAGTAAATGTATCACTAGTGAAGACTAAAACTCTCTTCTGTTCTAATCAAATAGTACAATCTACTCCCTGTACTCAAGAAGACTCATGATGATGTGAGAAACACTTCTTCCCTTGTCTCTTTTACCAGGGATTCAGTACAGACCTGTTGCCACCTGCTTAAATCCGCATGCATGCTGCTGTGCTGTGCTGTGCTTCCAATCTTCTACCACTGTTTAGCCTATCTCTTCTCCCTCCTCTTTCCTTTTTAGGTCAATTAAAAAAATTCAGTTATACCAGAGCAATAATATCCTGGGTTCCAGTACACTTAGAACAGCTACTGGTATTAACTAGCTGGTTAGAGATGAGAGAAATACTGAAGCTCATGGTTCTACTATTCAGGAGCCCCATGTAGTCCTGGATTCCCAAAGCAGCACACTTCTCATCAATGGTCCTTAGACCTACAGTGCTTTATCACACTCAGATTTATTAAGTTTCATGTAATTCATGAATCATATATCAAAACAGGAATACAAAAAAAGCAAAATATGAAAGGTTCAGTAGGAAGTTCAAAAATACATCTATATTTCAGCCTTTACAAAAGAAAACAATGATCTTTCAATGCACAAAATTGGTGGACAGACTATTTACTTACCATTTTCCCCCAAAACAGTCCAAGACATTAACTGCGTAACAGAAAAATCCCAATAACCGTGAGAAACTACTTAAAAGCCATTAAATCGCTTCACTCTCTAAGAAATTTCTCAGCAAATCTAACAAGCCACAATATTGACTGATCCATTGTGTCACACCTGATAAGACTCTTTCCACTTGTGTATTTAAAAACAAGTTTTTAGCCTATGGTTAAATCACTCAGGTTTGAGATGCTAAGTAGTCAATTCCCTTTAAAACATATAAACTTAAAACAATGAGAATAATGTATATCCCAAATACACATTTATATGCAAGAACTGAATTGCTTTGCCTCCACAAATTTTACTGGTGTTCTTCACATCCACAAAATTATTTGGTCCCAGAATTGTAACTATAGGAAGATGTAAAGAAAATTTAAAGATGAGTTACAACCCTGTCTTTAAACAATGTAGTACAAATATGACAGCCTGCTAGCTGCCAGAGAACAAGCTGAGATACTCAAGTGTTCTGCCAAACTTCTTGCTACTCAGAAAGGGAGTAAACCTCATCACCGGTTTTATTACAGCATAAACACTCCAGCATGCCAGCACAATCCCCTAACTTCATACAATGTTACATGCAAAAAAAAAAAGATTCTTTTCATTAGTATATGAAAAGTACATCTTCTGTCTGACTCCCCACAAAACCAATGGAGGAACAAGATATCCCTGCAGGGGAGCAATGGAGCACCAAGTACCATCTCTGCCCTTCCACCCTGTATCCAGGAACGGCAATAGCTTGGCCTAAATGACTGCCATACTTTTTTGAAATGTTCCTATCTAAAAAAAAGCAAATGTATGTGCTTAAATATGCATTTTGGTAAACATAAAGATTTACTAAAGTAAATACCTCATTGACATGAGCATATTGTACTTGTTTCCAAAAGGAAATTAAAAAAATTTTTAGAAGCAAAATACCATACAGAATGAGACTTGTAACCTTGAGATAAACAGACTGCTTGTTTGTAAATAAAAAAAATCTGAATTCTGTAGGGCTTCTTTTCCATACTCTTCCTTTAATTTAAGGTGTGTAATATAGAACAAATCTTTATAAATAGAAGTTACATATCTTCACAATTATTCCTAATAAAAATCCAAGGCTCTGGTTGGAGATTTTTGATAGTAAGTTTCAATACAGCCTACTAAATGTACCCTCTAAAGTTCAATATAACGATACACATCTTGTACAAGCAGCTGCTTTCTCAATTTAATTTGCACAGTTTTTTCATGCTCCACTGGTGTATTTAATGCTGCTGCACTCTGCAGGAGTTTATCTACGATAAAACCAACAGCTGGCTGCTTGCTTCATACTGACCTTCTCAAAATGTTTTAGCACATGTCACCCAAGTATTGCAGTATTACAGATTTAAACTGCCATTTCAGTGTGATTGGCACACAAGTGCCTCATTTCTTTAACCACCTATATGCGAACTCAGACCTGAATCTTTATTAAAAAACATACACAAGTCAGTCAAGTTCACAGCTGAAGTAGCTTCAGCTGCTTTTAATACCAGTTCTAAATATTTTCCTGCTCATTTATTTAGCTGCACATGTTTTAGAAGCTTGTAATTAAGACAAATTGGGTAATCAAAGAAGAATAATCTTCCTTGTTACTCTACTATCCATTTAGCTTGGAGCAATGATGACAGATGTTGATTAGGAAAGAAGAAAAACTCCACAGTGAAACAAGGACAGAATTTGTATTTTTGGATAATAGCATTTTGAGAAGTAAAATTTCATAAATTCACATTTATACTCGTGAAACTGAGAGATTAATGTGAAAAGGCTTCTGCTGAGAAATTAAACACCTCGTTATTCTAACAATTCACCTTTCATGTAGAAAGACAGAAATCATTCCAATTTGATTATGAAGAGAAACTGACTAGGTTTGGTTTGTGTAATTTTCAGCACTGACGCATACAAAGAATTTATTTTAAAAAGGTGGTAAAGGCATGAAGAGCAATGGTGAGCTAAAGGAACCTGCTACTCAGTAGTCTCTTCCTGCTAATACATCCAGAAAAGTACTGAATTGGATTGCAGTTTACTGAGCATAATGAAAACATAATGGACACTGCCCCAAGACCCTATCCTTAGTCTATAGCGCCCCCCTACCCTTGAGAATTCAAATTTACAAATAAATAATAAAAAGAGAGCACAGGATTTTTCACGTATTAGTAATATGAATTAGTAAACTGCAATAAGTATTTGGTTTTTTTTCTAGTACATAATCTCTTCATCTGGGAGAATAAATTTATCCAGGACAGCAATATCACATCATCTAGCAAGTAAAGATACAACAACAATAATAAATTATTGTGGTAATGCCCACTATCACCAAGGCAGGCATATACTTCTGCACAGACATGTAACAAAGAAATGTACAAATGTAACAAAGAAAATACTTCCAGGTTAACCAAAAGCATACCACCATTTTACAAGAAGAATTTTAAGCAACAATTAAAATGTTGACTATAGTTTCTACTAGGATAAATGGGAAGTCATATATACAGGGCTTAAATTGTTTACAGAATACAGGAATAAAAAGGTTGAAATAAAATTTGCCAGGTGATATCAAGTCTCACTTTTCTTGTTACACAATTGACTTTAAGTCTTTAAAAGTATTTTTCTTGCATATAGAAGTATTGTTATTAAAACAGAAAACAACTGAAAAAGTATAATTTGCTTAGTTGTGTAAAAGCTTTATAAGGAAGATGCATATACACTCTCGAAGCTACAACAGACCAGAAACAAGGATCTGAACCCTAAAAGTATTAAAAAAGCACTGCTACCTCCAAGGGTCAAAATTATTCACTACAAATCTTGACTCACTTGTGTAACTTTTTTTTTTAAAGCTTATGGTAAGCTCAGCACCTGAAAGCTTTGCTTATTACCACATACCTGCAATTTATACAACCATAGGGTGTAGGGGAAAAACCTTAATTTTCATGGTCTATTAAAAAAAAGAGTAAAAAGAACCAAACAAAACCATGCAGCAAAAACCAGTAGCATTAAGCATAAATCAGATATCATTGATAATCCAGTTTTTGCCTTTAGTATAGATAATTAGCTATCATTAATATCTACATCTTAATTTATTTTCCAAATGTGACAGGAATTGAAGACATCACAAGAATTAATCTGCTTATTCTCAAATTAGACCTGAATTCAATCCTAAAAAGAAGCAAAGAACATTCTCAAAAATCAAGAATATAATCTTTACAATTCAAAATAATCATAATATACTAGGTCTGTCTGAATACCTTTAGGACACCTTCAATTTTGTTATGCTACTTTTTCCCATTGGTTGGCATTACCCACCCAGTCCTTTACTGTCCTAAAAATAAAACATGTAGTTTTCCTCCCACTTACATCATACTTGAAAGACAATAGACTTGAGCAGAGTCTCTACAAGGTATAGGAAAAAACCCAATCCTTTAAATGTAAAATGACATCAAATTCAAAACATCACTTATTGAGTCTTACCTGCCTGCATCAGTCTCCTTGAAGATCCCATCCTGGTTGGGACACAATTCACAGCTAGGTGTGACACCACATTTGCATGCATCACAAAACCAAGGCTCTGTGGAATTTTCTGAAGCTGAACTCATGATAGAGTCACTCTCTCCATCAACACCATAGCAACCTACACATAGGATAAATGGAAGATTAATATAAGAGACAATTGTAGAAGCAGACACTTATCAGTTATGAGTTCAGAAGGAAACATACACACAGAGAGATTCAGGGGAACGATATGAGAGAAATACTGAGATACCCAAGAAAGCTTACAACATATTTGAAACTATTATCGTTAGTGCAAAATTTACATTTTAAACAGAGTTTAATTCTTAAAAGTCATCTATTTTATGTGATTGTCTTAGATTACAACTGGAAAACAAGAAGAAAAAGACTGTTTTACTTTATTTTTCTAGCCACACTTTGTGTTCTTTCAGACTATCCATGAGGAAGGAAAGTAAGAAAACAAGACTTGAAGCAACCAAAGATTAAAAAAAACTCAATGCATTCTTTTTCATGTAAAGAAATATATTTCAAGATAAATGCAACAAGCTCATCTCCCTGAAAATGAACATTTTTTGGAGGGAAAGGGAGACTGTTTGGGTTTTCTTCTAGAGGTTCATTACGTCAGTAGAATCCAGTCAACAAATACGCACTCCACTTTTCCACTCTGCGTTCAGCATGCAAATCAACCAGAAAAGAATAAACACATGAAATAAAAAACACTATTTACCTACTTTATGAGTTGTAGGACTGACCTTAAGAACCCTTATGCAGCTTCAAAACCAAAGCATAGTTTGTGGAGCACAAACTGACAATTCTGAGACATCACACTGGTGACTGATGAAATATGTATGTGTTTTTAAGCACTCTCCTTTGTACCTGGTTTTAAATTATGGGTAGGCTCAATCATTCAGTTTCTCCATTCCTCTTCAGTACAACTAGGGTATTCTTTATGATTGCTGAGGTGCCTATGCATGCTTAATTACCACAAATTTAGGAAAACAGTGTCTTTAAAGTGATTTCTTATTTAAATTTTGCACAAGAGTTGTATTAGTACTACTGCAAATGAAAAAAAGGAAAAGCCTAAAGCTAATCACCCCAAAGCTAGTTTTTTTCATATCCCACATTTTGAACATTTAGCTGGTATTCAATAAGACAAAAAATATTTAATTGTCAACACTTAAAATACAGTAGAGACTTTACTAAAAAATTAAATTCAGCTATTTATCAAATACAGCAATCAAGTCAACATTTATGCTTCCAGAGCAGTAAAAATACTCAATTCTGCAATTAAATACCAACATGATTTTTTACTTTGTTTCATTACCCACTAGCTGTAATAAAATAGCAACAGTGCCCCAAATCTCCTTGCATAAGAAACAGAGGTCCGCATAACACACTGAAACTACATTCAGGAAATAAGCAGTGCTGCAGAAACCGCTTAAGAAATGCAGTCTTCCATTTCAGAATGAGCCTCATCAATAAGAATTAAAATAAGATGGCAGAATGTTTCTTTTCATTATAAAAAGTATCCTACAATGAAAGGACAAGTAATGTGCAGAAGCACACTCACAAATTTCATTAGGGATATACAAGATCATACAGCTCATGCATAGGGTAACTCCATCTTCCTCATAATTGTGGTATCAGCTTTAAGCAGCATTTCACAGAGTAATTTTTTTAATTCTAGTAACATGATTTTGAATACACGCCAGCAAATCTCCCTTTCAGCAACAGCACTAATGTACAAACACATGGCCCATTGATATCATAGAGCTGATGAATCATTAACCTTCTGGTAATTCCTTCAGACTTCTAAACATATTAACATTTTCTTAAAAGTACTTACTAAAAATTTCTTAACATTACAGACGCGGTAATACTGCCCTCAATCCACACGGCAAAATAAAATCAGCTTCTTTCAAACACTGATGCTTCTTCACCAATTCAAAGTAATTAGATTTGCTTTTCTAGCCTAAGTGCCATCAATCTACTAAAATTAGAATGATGACTTCCCCAAATTGTCTTACCTCCATTCTGAAATAGTTGCTTTATTATACTTATCAGTCATTTATTTATATAAAAACCAGATTGTTTTTTATCTTTTCTCCTAGAAACTGACAGAAATGTGCTGCAATTATTTCCATCCTTATTGCATGTGTTGGCATTAAACATTATTTCTACAACAATACAAATACAGGTTCTTTTCCAAAGCAGAAAATAAAAAAGTTTCTATTTTTAACCCAATTTTTTTTGCCCCAGTTTGTATATAAATTTTAATAACAGCTTTGAAGAGTTTAAGATCTCTGACAGACAAGGAGGTATTTACTCTTTTCCTCAATTGGCATTTAGCAAAAGCTAAACACCACACTGTTACAAACAGCAGAAGGGGTGGTCTTTAGATGGAGAAAACAGACCAGATTACTATTAATCATTGCTGATAAAAACATCAAAACAATCTGGTCCACCACAGAGCTGAAGAAAAGGAAATTCAGCGCGTAAGACTGCTGCTGACCTGGTGTACACTGCCAAATAAAGCTACTGAATCAAAGATGCAAAAAAACCCTTGTTGGCTATGAAGCCAGGTTTCAGAGAAGATACTTTGTAATTGTTCTTGACTAAGCAGTGGCAAGGGCCAATTTCAGTATGCTCCAAAGTCTAAAACAATTACCTCTTTAAATATACCATCTTAGGATCCTTAAAAATGCTGAGTACAACAAAGGTTCAACTTATTACTACCTGCCTTCTTTTGCTATGCTGAAAGAATTATTTTGTTCCAATTAACAACAATTTTAAAAAGCATTATCTTTATGACTTCAAAATGCTTAGATATTCAAAGACAAAGCTGCTACTTGGTAAACCATTCCATCCTAGTATTAAGTGGCTACACTGAAGATCAGTTTAAAGTTGCTCAATCCAACTGTTCTGTATGAATTATTGGGAATTGCTGGTGTTGGAACAGAAAGCAACCTAAGGGCTCACTTAGTAATAAAAGTATCAGGAGGTAATCTTTAGGTTCCCTCTGAAAGTACCGCAGTTGTTCAGACAGTGTGACTACTTAAGGCCTGAAAGGGCAACAAAGGGAAGGATACAGAACCTGTAAAGGACATGTTTGGTTCTAGTTATTATCACTGCACCTCTGACCTATCTGGCATTAAGTCAACCATCCATCCCTTTGACTGGAAACACGCTGAAGAAAATAAAATAACTTTTAAACACTTCGCTTAAAATGCATGCTGCTTTCCTTGACAGTCACAAAAATTCTGAAGTCTGGGTCTTCAGAATACCCCTAAGAGCTCCTCTTGAACTAAAGTTCTTTAAACCCTCATGTCTGTATATTCTTAGATTACTGTATCATAACTCCATTACTGACACCTCCTCGAACACCGTTAACGCTGAACAATAAAACCAGTTTAGTATAATACTAACCTATGAATTTAAACACCTGAAATTCAAGAAGGTAAAATTTTCACAACACTTACTGTTCCATTAACAGCATCTGTATATTACAATTACAGCCAAGTTGTCTGTTGAATGTATGTCATTATACACAGAAAACAAACTTCTTTATTCCCTGATTTTGAAGTCATTTTACTCTGTCAATAGCTTATATTTTCAAGTGATTGTCAATAAAAAGAAATTGCACACACTTTAAAATAATACAATTAAAACAACGGTTCTGAAATTTATACCACTGAGAGAAACAAGAATAGAGACCCAATTCCTGTCTTGGCTGCAGCTGGTCCTCCGTTTCTCTGGGAAGGTAATCTTTTGCCAAAGAGGATATCTGCATACACCAACTACATCTATATATACTCTGAAACATGAACTTTATGGTAAACTCTATGTTTGCAAAATTAAATGCTGTGAGATCACACTATCCAAAATATATTTCACTCAATTCTTAATTGTGATGCCTATCTTTGATCTTAAAATCAAGAACCAAACATGGTTAGAAGGGAAAAAGGGGTTTTACCTTGGTATTTATTTTAAGGATCCTTGGTGCACCCCGTCCAGGTGGAATACACTGGAATGCACACCGCAAATGCACACACACAATAGTTTGAGTATAAAATTATAGGCTCTACCGATTAACATATCTATCAAAAATTCCCCAATGAGAGGCTGATCGAACCCCCCTCCCCAAGGAACTTTCTCCCCCTGGACAGGCCTATCTTAGTTTACAAAATGTGTTCCAGAGAAGACCTTGGTGTCTGAGGCTTCTAAGATGTTTGGTCTCCTGGCTTAACGGAATACTGGGTCTATGCTATTTATCAAACCTGAAGAATTAGAAGTATGTGAGCTAAAAAGCCCTTAAGAATACATAAGTTATATAAAAGAGTATATAAAAAGGGGGTATATATAAAGAGCAAAGAATCATCACAGCATCAATTGGACCAACAGTTTAAAATAAATACATTAATAATTTCATGCATCATAAATTCAGAAGAGTATTTTTATTTAGTAAATGGAGAGTACTAAAGTACATGATTTTGAAAAATGGATTTTTATACCAGGCAGCAGCAGACCACAGTAAGGGGCAAAATTAAAATGCAAAAATGTTTTACTACACTGTAGAGCATATGGCAACTACACTACTGCTTTTGGCAAGAGAAGTTTTATTCTCTGACTTACACATCTAAGTGGAGAAAAAAACAAAAATAGGAGATGGAAAAGAAATAGCTCAAAAAATATAGAACTTTCTCATTTAACTCACAGCAACTAACCCAAGAGCAACAACTGGCAAATATACAACCTACACTAGTGGCACACACTGTGATGTGCGCCAGACATTTTCTTCAGACACACTGCAATCAAGATGTCAAAAAAACTGACAACGCAGTTGGGGGTGTCCTGCGATTACAAGATCTTAGCACAAACGCATTTATCCAAAATGACAGATTGGTGTCTAAAGACTTTTATAAAAAGAAATGACAATTATCTTCATACAGAAGTAAAAATTCTGAAAAGAAATGGTACAAACTCAGTAAGAAAGATTTTCTTTCCCTTTTTTTTGAGGGGGACAGGGGGGATGTGACAGGGATAGCCTGATATGTGAAATGAGAACACATTTTTAATTGATGGACTTATGAATTAATTACAGGCTTTTCAAACTAACAGATGAATGCATTGTGTAAGAGTGGCTATTAAATTAGCATTACATGTATGCTACTTATGCAGCTGTAAAGGCAGTTACAATTCAAACCAGTTATTTACTCTACTAAGAATAGATTTTTGAACACGTCTGCAGCACAAAGACAGCTTTTGGACAAGTGATGCAAGCCATGCAGGTGATATGAACATCACACAGCAAACAGTCATATTAGAAAGTAAACTGAATTTCTCACAGTCTCAAAACTCATCAATAAGTCAAGTAAAGGTGTTTTATTAAGGGTCCGTGACTTTACGTCTGGATGGAAACTCTCCTCTAACTCTTAGCCATGCTGCTGTTTCCACATGAGCTCTGGCAGGGTTGCTCCCAGGTGAGTTATCACCCCTCCTTTTCCATGGAAGACCTTATGTAACAGCTTATTAATGCAAGTAAGGAATCCAACAGGAACATGACAACAAGTCACACCTGAATAGGCAGCTGCTGCACCAGGTCCTCAAAAGGAAAAGGTGGTAGCACCAAATACCCAGGAGGGAGCCCAGGTGCCCAGAAGTAGGTTTGACTCAGAGCAGTATCTTCTCAGCTAATGAATAACTTCACATTAAAACAGAGGTGGCTGTCACAGAAAAACCTCTTCCAGTCACCAGAAAGGTTCTGTAGTGGGCAGAAACTTCCACTTCAACAGAGCACTGAGGCATAAGTCAAGGGTGTAAGACCCCTTCCTGTGAAGCAAAACAGTTTCTGTAATAGTCAACAAGTAGAAGGAGAAAATAAGGTCTTCAAGGGGAAGAACAATGAAATCGTCAGTATCATCATTATGTGGGACCCTGGGTGGGACACCAGTAGGGTGTGAAAGGAGTGCACACCTTCCAAATAATTACTTACCATGCTACAGAGAAGAGAAAACATGCTCATTCATAATACCACTTGAAATTGCATATAAAAACTAGGAAGAAAACCCCTGTAGTATTCCAGCAGCTTGCTTTGGGCATTTTGGAATAACTGGTTTTGAATCTAGGGAAAAGGCAACTGCTAAGAATCAAAATCAGACTGCAGGAAATGGGCATACTACTCTTCCTAAGAGCAGGTAAACATCACTGCATTGATTTCTACCCAATTCATAAATAGGAGCCTCTTCATTCAACACTCTGTTCTGAAAAACTCAAAAGCTCAAATATTAGAACAAATTTCAGAACACAGCATGATATCCACAGCGACAGCAATCTACCTGCTAAGGGAAACCTAAAAAAATAAAAATAAATTCTTGGATTTAAATGTGTTTACAAAACAGACTCACTCATTACTGGAACTTATTTTTCCAGCTACCAAGCAGCTGCGTAAAAGAGTACAAAGGACTACAAATAGAGTCTATGTCTAGTATCTGGGTATACATTTATGAAGTACAGATCAAAGTCAATGCTATCAAGAGTAAACCTTGCTTCTATCAACATTAAAAAAATAATTCTCAAGGTTGCAAGCCACGTTTATATGATTAGACAGCAATTACCTTTTCAACTACTTTTCAATTTATTTTGGAAATCAGCCGAGTTGAATGATTAGGCAAACAGGACCAAAAAGTAACTGTTGCATTGTATTTTGGTTTTGACTGCAACTTCTAATGATAGGTTGTCTTCATGTACTGCTTGTGCATTCAGAAGTAAATAGTCAGTCAATGAGCACTGAGCAGGAGTGCAGAAATCTTCAAGTCACTGAACATATGTGTATATATAAGATCACTGAATCAAACTAAAGCTTCAAAAGTTACAATTTTTTTACAGCTGTTCTGGTTTTGGCTGGGGTGGAGTTAATTTTCTTCACAGTGGCTAGTGTGTGGCTATGTTTTGGATTTGTGCTGAGCACAGTGATGATAATAAAGAGATGCTTTTGTTATTGCTGAGCAGGGCGTACACAGAGCCAAGGCCTCTTCTATTTTCCCTACTGCCACACTGGCAAGGAAGTTGGGGGTGCATGGGAGGCTGGGAGGAGACACAGGCAGGACAGGTGACCCCAGCTGATGAAAGGGATATTCCAGACCATATGACATCATGCTCAATATACAAAGTGAGGGGAAGAAGGAGGAAAGGGAGGATGCTTAGGGTGATGGCATTTGTCTTCCCAAGTAATTATTACACGTGATGGAGCCCTGCTCTCCTGGAGATGGCTGAACACCTGCCTGCCCATGGGAAGCAGTGAATTAATTCCTTGTTTTGCTTTGCTTGTGTGTGTGGTTTTTGCTTTCCCTATCAAACTTTCTTTAACTCAACTCACAAGTTTTCCAGCTTTTACCCTTCTCATTCTCTCCCGATCCTCCTGGTAGGGGAATGAGTGAATGGCGGTGTTGGGCTTGGTGGCTGGCAGGGGTTAAACCACAGCAAAAATATTTTTATTTGCTGCAAGCAATTATTTAAATAAATTACTGAAAAAAACCTCAGATTTAAAATAGCACCTGCCCTTACCATTATAAAATATAAAAGTATAGAAACAAACACAGCAAAATAAATGTCCATTTCTACTTGAAACTATATTCATACATATCTAGTAATGAAACATACACATGAAGTATCAAGCAAAACTCCAAATTGTTCAACTTCAAATGGTTGCTGCGGAAATTTGCATTTTTATCACAGTCGTCAATTACTTTCACATACACAGCTTGCTTATTTTCCTCTAAGACTTCACCTACTGAAACAGAACTTCACAACTAATTTATATACACTTTCAAGTATTTATTATTAAAATTAATTGCAAAGAGCTAACTAAACATTCAACCACAAGTGTGAAAAATTAACCAACATCTATAGTCAATTATCTGGTACACACTGTAGAACTTTTAAGAACAAACTAACAAATTAAATCTTCTGAATTAATCTATTTTAATTTGTCACAATGACAATGAAAGAAACATACACACTGTACTCTTTGTATCAGCGGGACTACAGGGAATCTTTGCCTGGAACACTGTAAAAAGAATAGCAGCAATTACTTTTAAAGAGATTTTGAACTACTAAAATTCAAGTGACTTTTGAACTATGTAATTACTTTCCTGCAGAGGAAAGCCAGCTATAATCTTACTTTTGTAGGACAAAAGTTTAGTAAACTAAGGGAAGTGAGGAAGTGATCTTTGGGGGATTTTTAAAGTACTCCTCTTGAATAAAAAATAGATTTGCCATCATTTCATTCCGAAGTGGCAGATGATCATTTTTCTACTGCAATCTTTCTTCACTTCAGCAATCATTACAATCATTAAATAAATCTTACAGAAGAATTTTCAGGGAGCTCCACAGCTTTAGAGTTTGGATGTATTGACTGGATGTAATGTTTGGGGAATTCTCAAACATGCATTTATAACTATCAGCAAAAGACTGATGTTCATCGTGAGTTAATATGAGACCATGCTAGGGAAAAAAGAAGATCTATCAAGATTCTATAAAACTAACTTTTATATAGTTACTGCATCCCAAATCAAATATATTCTGCACATTACTTTCCAAAATCTTCATGGATACAGATGAAGGAATTCTGCAAGACACATAAATTTAGGAGCCTAACACTTCTAGTAGGCAATAAGACCTGACTAATGCCCTCAAAGGCACTTAGAGTGTGATTCAGCTCATCATAAATTAGGTCAACTAAACTGCTCGCTAAGCAACATTGACAGTATGGATTAGCTCTTCAAAAGACTGCAACAGGTTCAAGAGTTAAAAGTACACATGGACACAGAATATAAGGCTTTTGAACTACAGGACAGAAATTCCATCCTCACTTTCCTAAGTGACGTCAAGCAAACAACTGAACTTCATCCCAATGCATGAAAAACACTGTTTTGAAACAGTTTTCAATCTAGTATGAGAAAACTGAAGTGTGAGTATGGGATTTATACAACCACTTCCTACCTTGAAAGACATGCTAAACAGCTCAAAAAAAATTTTAAATTAAGGGAGTCATATAAATAAACACCTTGTATGCTTCTGAAGAATGAAAGTCTATTTCACTTATAAATAAATGCCATGGAGAATACCTTTCTTCCCCTTCTCTCTGCCGTTTTGGTACAGCAAAAATATAGGTGAAATAACCTTTCCTTTTAGAAGGCCTCCTATTCTCATTATCTTGTATCCCAATTATGCAATCAAATTAATATACTGAAATAGGTAAGATGCATTAACAGAATATCCTAAAGTCCTGAAAATACAGTGTATAGCTCCAATATTTATAGACTGTCATTCACTGTATCAGTATCTGTAGACTATGTCCTATCCCACAGGTTCTTGTATTTGCTTTGCTAAAGTAGATGGGTGTTATACCACTAAAAAAGATCAATGTAGTATTACAAAAAAATACCCCCCAGCACTGAAAGGTTTTGTTTGAAGAAAGCAAGCCAAAATTTTATTAAAAGCAAAGCATATGCTTTCCTCCTGCAATGAGAATGAAGGGTTGTATTACCTTCATGCACTGTTATTCCACAGTTGTCACACTGGATTATTTCATCAGCATCCTCACTGTTATCTCCAAGACAAACGCAACAAATCAAAATATGGTCCATTTTCTGGGAACTCCAATTCTGAGACTTCTCAAGGATCAATGAGTCCTAATATTGAAAAATGAAGACACATCGATTATGCCAGGAACTTCAATTTAAAGCAAACAGAAGATCTGTTATTTGCTCAATTTTTGAACAACTATCAAAAAACCATGGAACATTATTTTCACAAGGCTAAAAGCTTTGTTGTCAAAATGCTCAAATACTTCATCCATGAATACAAGAGCTGGGATGCATGGATCTCAATGCAACCGATAGACCTGTTAAGATCCAAAGGTCAGAGGAAAGTTATTTCCTCAGACAGAAACATGTCTTTGAACCATTTATATGCTACAAAAAGAATACCTAAGAAACCACTTAAAATCAAAATTTTAAAGAAAGGCCAAAGGTGACCTTCAAATATTCCAGCATTCAGAAAAGTTGCTTCATCTTGTTAAAATTTAAAAAATCACATGGATCTGAAAAATCTAAGAATACACATCTAATACAAGCTTACCAAGTTTGCACTTACATAAAACATAAATTATCAACTCTGTATGATTTTGTTGCAATGCGAATTTATGTGTCTCTGTGCAAAACCATATGATTAATTAAAACTATATGTTCTTCTGATTATATACAGGAGTAAGGATTTGCAGAACAAGTACATTGCCTTGTTCTGGCAACCTACAATATGAACCATGGCTCTTAAATACAATGTGGGTTTTAATGGGGAATTTTTCTAAGGAGACACAGAGAAGTGCTTCATAAACTAAACAAAGTTGTATGCAAAATTAATTTTCTTAATAAACACTGTCTTCTTACTCTTATTGATGTGAGACAGAGCCACTGTCTCTTCTGCAGTTCCACAGCCTCCATACATATTAATTCATTTTTTATACTTGAGCTTGAACTACCTTTATCAGTAATATGAAGGCATATAAGGAAGTGTGAAAATAGGCACAATAATGAAAAATAACCATTGCAGTACAAAGAAACAGCAGTAGTTTCTATGCAGAGGCTGAGAGTTCAATGGTACCATTCAAAATATCAAAGATGCAAAAATATTCCAAAACTGCTGTGGCATCCAAAGGAAAAAAAAAAAATTAGGGTGAAAGATGCACTCTCAAACATTTTTTTTTTAATTCCAGTCCCCCATTTATAAAATACAGCACCAATACTATGCCTAAGGGAACATGAGCTCAAGTAGAAGTAGAAAAGAACATTCACAGAGTCACACTGCTTACAGGAAGGCAACTAATTGTGAAAAACATAAGATTCTCTGAAACAAGAGTTCAGACTTACAGAGCATCTCTTACAACACCCTCCTTTTAGGACAAAGCATTTTGAGGAAAGCAATAAACTTGGACATTGCTGTGGCCCATCATTACTCAAAACGCCCACGTTTAGCTTACCATTCACATTACAGACAGGAAAATGGCAACGGATGCTCCCTAACTCTGGCAGATTAACTGTGCTATGGCAGAGATTTCTCCAATGCATGTCACAACTCTACAGAAATCAGCTTCTTCTGACCTTTGACTTAAACTGTTATTTGGCTTCACTGAGAGAAGTTTAAAAGAAATTTGTAATCTCTACTGTTATAGAAGCCCAAGGTCTGGTAATTAAAAAAAAAAAAAGAAAATCAAAGTATTACTTTAAATTAAGAAACAGAATTGCATTGTAAAAACAACACTGAAATAACACAGGCTGCCTAGGCAGTGAGAACCTACGCAAACATGACCAAAAAAATCCGAAACAAACATGCAATGATGAAAGGATATCAAATTTCTGTTCTAATGTTAGGATCCCCATCCATTAAGGTTCACCTCATATGAAGACAGCCAACAGGTCAAAAACAGCAGCTGAGCAACTTATTATGCAGGCACCGAGAGGGAGTGATCTGCAAAGTGTGCTGCTCTCCTCTAGTTTTAGTCTACGTAAGCACCTGAGAGACCCTACTTGTCTACAACATGGAAACTCTTCCACACAATAGTAACTGCTGCAACTCCTGAACAAGCCCTGTTCCCTACTGAAGTGGGAGAAACTATTTCAGCTGGATCCCTATGTAATTCCCATTTCTGTGGTGTTAATGATGAAAGTGAGCATTTCAAGCTATATGCCCACAGAATTTTAACTTTAAAGGGAAAAAAAATTAAAAATACAATAACCATCTCACTAAGAATAGGAGAGTCCTATAAAGTGGAAGTAATTATAAAAACAGAAAAACACTATTTACCTACTAATGATGCTTGACCTCAGGAAAGAAAGCTAAGTTTGTATTCTGTGCATGATACAATAGAAAAACACGTAGTATTTAATTACAGCACATGTTAAAATAATGTATATACAGACCTCAAAATATTTTTATAAAATGTAAACAAATATAAATCACAGGGAAACAAGAATCAAACAACCCCTCCTCAACACTCTCCCCAGTTTCCATCCTCCAAAAATAAGCAAAGGAAAGAAAGAAGAAAGAATGCATATAAAGGACACTACAATATATTCAGAACTAATTACCTGAACATTCCTTCCTAAATTAACTATGCATTTGAGCATCTCGTTTTCTAAGAACTCAGTTTCTGCAGTGCAATGAGATTTTGCTAGATGTGTCTTGCTAGACAAGATTTTTTTTTTTACTCTTTTTCTTTTTTACTAATTTAAAATACTGTAGCAGTGGAGAGTATACTGTTACAATACAATACAGTATATTGAGTATCACAGAAATCCGAAAATTACAGTCTATAATTCAATTTATAGATACTCACTTTTGCAAGACTTCTTGATAAAGACCTATTCATAAACAGTACAGCACTTTACATACAATAAAGATAAATTATCAGTCACAAAATTATAATTTGAACTTCAAATTTTCAAATTTTGATTTTATGTTCTGATCACTGTTCCAAATCCAAGGCAAGAATAGAATCTGATATCCGTGTATACTAAGAAGCTTCACAGAAGACACACCAGAGACAGCTCTGGGTTTCTGAAACAGGTCTATTTTTCCAAGCCAATGGAAATTATCCTGAAGAATATATCACTAAGAATACAGCCTCACATCTCCATTTTGATATGGGAAGCAAGTCTGAAAGAAAACTGCCTCTCTCTGTTTCAAGTTCTGATCATTAGTATCGGTAGAGCACCTTCAGCTCCTGAGCCAGGAAAATGAAGGTAATAATACTAGAATCACAGAGCCTGACAAGGAAAGAAGACGCTTATACAAAAAGTTAAAAAAAGAAAAAAATCCAGACGAATCATGCTTTTTTTTCAATCCCAATTATTACTAGTAATTAAAAGAACACAGCTCACTTGCAATAATATATATACACAAATATATATCTATAAATCTATATATCTCTATCGATACACAAATATATATAAAATACCTATCAAAGTATCTGAAATGGACACAGCTAATTCTTTCAAATACTGTTTAGTCCCTTGTCATTTTACACATTTAAAAAAAGTTTAAAGGGAACATCAGAACTTTAAATCATGTCATATCACTACCATTTATCAAATGTTATGTTGACTGAAAACTGAACGTAGGTTTTACAGCAAGTTTTTTTTATTTTGTTCAGAATTTTGCTATAGCAGAACATGAAGTCAGCCACACTGACAACCCGGTATCTTAATTTTTCCACAGGCACAATCTTCAAGGCAACTGTAATTGTGCATGGGGAAAAAAAAAAGGTTACTTTATTAATCACTTATATACATATAATTGTCACGTTCTGCAATCAGAAGATACTTAATATAATAATCATAGTACCCAAATGCTTTTAGTATGGTAAGAAATTAGCTCATTTGTGACTATTATAAGCAAATCCAACATAAATTATCATAATTATTCTATCTGATTCCAAACCTAGTGTGCATATTTCTTTACTTAAAATTCTTCCATAAGTGAACTTTGTGTTCAGACTCTGATGTTTGTCACAAAGAAGGGCAAAGAGCAATGTCTCATTTATCTATTTTATGATTATATCACAGATGCATTTAACCTTCAGAACATTACAGGTATACAACATTTACACTAAAGCAGAACTAGAAGTCTCGCTAACTAACACACGTTGGTTTGCATACTGGACCTCCTATTTGTTTTAGTACTAAATCCAATCTCCTTAAAGCCAAGAGATGTCCCTCTATTGACTTTAGTGGCATTAGATTGGTCAAATGGTCCAAGCAAGGTTACTTAATATGCAGTGCCTATTTAGCATAATTTTTTCTGCTTCACTTATTCACTTATTATTGTGTAAACACAATCCAGCCAATCAGTTTAACTTTTAATATTAACAAAATAGCTACTGGGGAGTAGTTTCCACTTGTCAACAGATATATTATAGAAAGTTGGTTGCACTACCTCATTACTCTTGCTTTGTGAAAGAGCCAGGCTATCATTTGTCAATTCCTCATCATCTGCATTATTCCTGTTAAGAACTTTACTCTTCTTCTTCTTGGATCCTCCATCGCTAGCGGTGCTGCTATTATCTTCTTCATTACCTTCCTCATCATTGTCATCCTCGTCACTTCCACTCCCGTCATCTTCATCATCTTCATTATCTCCATCACTCCCCTCTTTTCGCAGTGCGTTCTTTCCTTTTTTTTTCTCAGCAGTAGGCCGCCAGTCATTGTCATCTTCACTATCGTAGTCATCCATATCATTTAGTTCTTCCATCGATACAAAATCTAGTAGAGGTCGGTTCCTGCGCAAATTCCATTTTTTTGGTTCATTTGTTTGCTCATCAGCCACAGCATCAGGTTCAACTGCTTTCTCCTTCTCTTTCTTCTTTTTTGGCTTTTCTTCTTCATCATCTTGCTCTTTCTTTTCAGTATTAATTACCTCTTTGTCTGCTGCTGGCACCTCTTCTTCAGTGGAGGTTTTCAGCTGTTGCTCTTCTACTGTCTCTTCTGCCGGTTCCTCCTCCAAGATATTTTCTTCTGATTCAGTACAGGAACCTTCACCACTGTCCTTAGATGCATCTTCACTCCCATGACCACTTCCTTCAGAATCTGTTGAGCAGATGAAAATTTAAAAAAAGTTCCGACACAAATGTACCCCCAAAAATAAAATCTCTTGAAGCAAGTTGTTAAACAAAAGAATGATGCATGTTCCTCCCTCATAAGGTATTCCACCTATTTTTTCAGCTGGTGTCCAAATACTGCTATTTCGAGTGCTATGTTGAGAATCTGTTAAACATGAGTGCATTTTAAGATGCCAAAAAAAAAAAGATGGTAGAACTTATTAAACGAGCATTGTATGTTCCTTTGAACTGCAGCTCATATTAACAAAAAGCAGTAGCACAGACTAATTTCCATGCGAAGACACATCTTAAAGAAAGAGCATTCCAGTGTTTAATTTCTGGAGTTGTTTTCTACATCTTCAAAATAAAATAGCTATCCAATAGAAGAGGTTTGGAATTACAAAATGAAGAGTTTATATAACTATTCCTAAAAATAATTGGATAATCTCACACCTTCATTTTTAGTACGTTTGTTTTTCTGGGTTTGAGGGCTCTTTTAATTTCCAAGGTTAGTTCAGTTATTAACCCCACATAAACCATGTCTTATTCAGCATTGCAGCTGCACAACAATGCAGTAACCTTATACCACTCATATGGTACTGTTCTGTGTGTACTCCCTATTTCCAGTAATTAACACAAGCCAATATGAGCAACAGAAAAGAACAGAGAAGGATTTTTATTTTTAAAAAAAGACATTTTTACTAAAAAGTACATGTAAAAACTACTGAAAAATGACAGGTGAACTTGTTAAATTTCATAAATAACATCCACTTTGCTATCTCCCATCTCATACGCACCTACTGCTTTTCATTCATAGTATTAGTTTTAATGAAGGAAAATTCAGAAAATATTTTTTTAAAAATTTTAAAAAGAAAATGCAGTTTCTTGATCCAATGCAAGGATCAATTAGGCAGTGGCTACAATTTTCAGTTTGCTCAAAGCCATCACCAAGTTCTTGATCCACTGTCATACAGATGTAAAGATGAAACTTGTTGATGCTCGCAAATTAAAAAACACATCTTAATTGCTTTAGCTACAACCCAAAAATCTCCATCACTCAGTATCACCTTATGCAGAAAACTTCTGTGCACATTCATCTCTGTATAAATCCAAATAAACAGAGACTGAGGTCAGTGTGCTACACATTTCACATGGCATTTATTTCCACCCCAAAGAACATTGCCAATGATTAGCCAGTTGTTACTTCAATATAATGGTCAGTTTTGCCTTCTTCTGCACATACCTGCATATGGAAGCGTTCAGTGAGAAGATTATAAAACTATCAACAAAAAGGTCTATAAGTGCTACTATTACTGACTAGGACATTAAAGCTATCCATCTCCTTACAAGCTAACAGAAACTAAAAGTTTCCAACATATGTTCTAGTATTTAGAGATCCAGAAAAAACACACATTTTTTTACAGTCTTTTGAGAAAAACATAATTCAGTCATTTTTCTACACCTATCAGCCTTAATTTTAGTAATCAAAGTACAACAAAATACATAAGAAATAAAACCAGAAATAACTAACATGCAATCCAAAAAAATTATTTTTAAGTTACAATAACTTTATTTGGATACAGAATCATGGGATGGGCAAGGTTGGAAGGGACCACAGTGGGTCATTCTAGAGTACACTGCCCAGGATTGCATCCAGATAGTTCTTGACTATCTCCAGTGAGGGAGACTGCACATCATCTCTGGGCAATCTGTCCCAGTGCACAGTCACCTGCACAGTAAAGTTCTTCCTCAGACTCAGGTGGAACTTCCTGTACATCAGTTTCTGCCCATTGCCTCTTGTCCTATTGCTTGGCACCACCGAGAAGAGCCTGGCTCCATCCTCAATACACTCCCTTCAGATACTTATAGACATAGATGAGGTCCTCTCTCAGTCACCTCTTCTCAAGGATGAACAGGCCTAGTTCTCTCAGCCTTGCCTCGTTAAGAGTGAGTACCTCCACAGAAAAGCCACAAAAATGGTGAGAAGGCTGCGACACTCCATGACAGGCTCAGAGTTGGGGTGGTTCATCTGGGAGAAGAGAAGGCTCCAGGGAGAACAGGGCTTATAAGAGAGATTTTTTACCAAGGCCTGTGGTGACAGGAAAAGGGGAACCAGTTCGAAACTGAAAGAGGGTAGGGTTTCAACTGGACATGAGAAACTTTTCAATGAGCATGGTGAGACACTGGAACAGGTCGCCCAGGGAACTTGTAGATGCCCCATCACTGAAAATATTCGAGGCTGGGTGGGATGGGGCTTTAAACAACCTGGTCTAGTGAAAGATGCTCCTGACCAAGGCAGGGGGTTGGCTTAGATTATCTTTAAAGGTTTTTTGATCATAGGTTGGTTTATAGGAAACCAGGCCTGCTGGCAACAGACAGGGCACACCAGATACAAAGTGGAGGAAAAGGATCTTCACACAGGATATAGCAGGGCTCATTGAAAGACTAAACTAGATGTGAAGGGGGAAAGGTATAAACCCAGGTTCACTTGAGAAACACTTTGGGGCAGCACACCACTGTCTGGGGAACAACATGCTAGAAAGGTCCCTTGGTTTGTTGCCTCAGTGAGGGTAGGGAATGGAGATCCATGCAGCAATAAGGACCCAAGCATTACTATATGTGAGAAAACATGGAAGTGACTGAAAATTGTCATGTAAGACTTAGGGCTTGTTCCCCCAAAAGGTGGTGAGACCAATAGCCCATCTGAAGTGCCTCTACACTGATGCATGCAGCACAGGCAACAACCAGGAGGAGCTGAAAGCCACTGTGCAGCAGAAAAACTATGACAACAGTTGCCACCATGTAGGCATGAGATGACACGGACAACGAGAGTGCAGCAATGGATGGCTATAAACTCTTCAGAAGAAACAGGCAAGGAAGGAGAGGTGGTGGGGTAGCCCCATATGTTAGGGAGTGTTTTGACTGTCTAGGGCATAATGACGACATGGTTTTTTAAGGGTAAAACTCAGGGGAAAGTCCAATAAGGCAATACTGGTGTGATTCTGTTAAAGACCACCCAACCAAGATGAAGAAGAAAGCGAAATAGTCTATAAGCAGTCGGGAGAAATCTCACAGTCACTAGCCCTCATTCTCACAGCGGACTACAACTTACCAGATGTCTGCTGAATACAACAGAGAGGAACTGGTCCAGAATGTTCCTGGAGCACGTGGAAGGTCGCTGCCTGACACCAGCCAGTGAGGGAACCTACTAGGGAAGACTCCCCACTGGACCTGTTATTTGCAAACAGAGAAGGACTTCCTGTTGGGTTATGTGATGACTGGAAGCTGTTTTGGGCAGAGCAAATGTGAAATGATAGTTTTCAATTCTCAGAGAAGCAGAAAAGGGGACCAGCAGATCCTGGACTTTCAGAGAGACTATGCCCTTTTGAGAGGCTTGGTTGACACTCTCAGGAGGCAGTCCAGGAAGGCTGGACACTCTTCACGGAAATCTCAAAAGCACGAGAGCAGGCCATCCCTATGTGCTGAAAGACAAGCCAGCAGTGAGAAAGACTGATGTGGCTGAGCAGAGAGCTGAGAGCTTTTACTGGAACTCAGAAGGAAAAAGAGAATTTAAAGCTTTTGGAAGAAGGTGCAGGCAACTCAAGAGGTCTACAGGGATGACATGAGGGTTTGCAGGGAGAAAATCAGAAGGGCCAAAGACCAACTAGAACTTAATCTGACTACTGCCATAAAAGATAATAAATACATAATCAACAAAAGGAAGGCTAAAGACAACCTCCACCCTTTACTGCATGAGGAGGAAAACAGTGCCAAAGGATGAGGAAAAGGCTGAGGTACTTAATACCTTCTTTTGCCTCAGCCTTTAACAGCAAGACCTGTTGTTCTCTGGGTATCCATCCCCCTAAACTAGAAGACAGACACAAAGAGCACTATGAAGCACCCATAATCCAAGGGGAAATGGTCAGTGATGTGCTACATCTCCCAGACACACTAAGGTCTGTGGGCCCAGATGAGCCACTTTCTATCATTTACCAGCAATCCTGGCTAACCAGGGAGGTCCCAGATGACTAGAAGTCAAAAGAATGTGATACCCATCTGCAAGAAGGGTCAGGAGTATCCATGGAACTCCAGTCAGGTAAGAAGGAGCATCCATGGAACTTCCCTGGAAGGTCATGAAGCAGATCATCTTGAATGCCATCACACAGCATGTGCAGGACAACCAGGGGATCAGGCCCAGCCAGCACTGGTTTGTGAAGGCAGGTCCTGCTTGACCAACCTGATCCTTCTATGATAAGATCACCTTCTTAATAAACAAGGAAAAGGCTGTTGATATTGTCTACTTGGATTTTAGTAAAGCCTTCGATGCCATTTCCCACAGCATTTCCTGGAAAAACTGGCTGCTCATGGCTTGGATGGGTGCACTGTTTGCTGGGTACAAAACTGTCTAGAGGCTGAATGGCCAGAAAGTGGCAGTGAAGAGTTACACCCAGCTGGTGGCTGGTCACAACTGAGTTGCCCACAACTCCGTATTGGGGCCAGCCCTGTTTAATATCTTCACTGACGGCCTGGACAAGAGGATTGAGTGTACCCTCACTCAAACAGTTTGCAGACAACACCAAATTGGTCAGGAATGTTGATCTGCTGGAGGAAAGGCAGGCTCTG
Organism: Aleadryas rufinucha; assembly: GCA_013397815.1. Lineage (NCBI taxonomy): Eukaryota > Metazoa > Chordata > Aves > Passeriformes > Aleadryas > Aleadryas rufinucha. The sequence continues at coordinate 539,906 of VZTH01000557.1, forward strand.
CAAAGCGATCTGGACAGGCTGGATCGATGAGCCAAGGCCAATTTTACAATGAAAGGCCACGTGTGTGAACTTGGGTCACAACAACCCCATTGAGCACTACAGGCTGGGGCAGAGTGGCTGGAAAGCTGCCCAGTGGAAAAGGAGCTGGAGGTGCTGGATGACATTTGGCTGAACATGAGCCAGCATGTATCTGGGTGGCCAAGAAGGCCAATGGCATCCTGGCCTGTACCAGCAATAGTGTGGCCAGTAGGACCAGGGCAGTGATTGTCCTCCCGTACTCAGCACTGGTGTGGCCACACCTCAAATCCTGTGTTCAGTTTTGGGCCCCTCAATTCAAGAAAAACACTGAGGTGCTGGACCGTGTCCAGAGAAGGGCAACAGAGCTGGTGAAAGATCTGGAGCAGAAGTCTGACGAGAAGCAGCTGAGGGAGCTGGGGGTGCTCAGCCTGGAGAAAAAAAGCTCAGGAGAGACCTCATCACTCTCAACTGCCTGAAAGGAGGTATAGCAAGGGGTGGGTTGGTCTCTCCTCCCATGGAACAAGTGATAGAACAAGATGAAATGGCTTCAATTTGCAACAGGGGTGGATTCAGTTGGGTATTACAAAAAACTTCACAGAAAAGGTTGCTTCGCAGGGAAATGAGTTGAGTCACCATCCCTGGAGATACTCAAAAGATGTGTAGATGTAGCACTTATGGACATGGTTTAGGGTTGGCTTGGCAGTGTTAAGTTAATGGCTGGACTCTATCTTAGAGGTTTTTTCTAACCTAAACAATTCTACAATTCTATGAACTTGCCAGCCCTCAAAAACACTTTACAAGAAACTCCTAAAGCTATACTCTCATACTAGACATATCACAGATTAAATGCCATATGTATGCTCAAAGCAAAATGTATTTTTGTATCTCATTTCACAGGTGCTGAGTGCCTATGTGCACTATTTGTCTCACTGTAAATAAGGTAATACAAGATTTTGCCACATAAAAATTAACTGAAATTTCTAAGTTACCTTTCATTATTTTCTCTTGTTTTATTTCCCCACCATAACTCTATGACAGACATTTGTTTTGATGCTTTAACTGGGCTGTTGCATTTCTAAATAGTCTTAGACTTCTTGCCAATTTAAGCCTTCATTTTATGTTTTGGAGGGAATCTTGGTCTTGGTATAGTTTGATCTTTAAAAACACTCTAAATTACTAAAGTTGATTCCTGTACATCATTACAACACAACACAAATAATTTAAAGCAGAGAACAAAAAACCACTGTTTTCACTCACTTCTCTCCTTCAATTTCTCTTTGCCTTCTGCCTGCTACTCTCCTTTATACATTCATATACACACCAGAGATAGTAAGAGATATCTCTCCTTGATCTGAATGCATCCACTGTGATAGGTGCTTTTCTAGAAAGAGCTATTCTGTGATAACAGCAATTTTTGCAGGTCTTCTTCTGTCAGCTGCACTTTTACAGAGGAAAAGGCTGCAGTATACAATTTTGTCCTTGAAAGAAATGCTTAAAGAATGGCTCTTTCAAATTGGAAACCATATCATGTCATTCCCTATAGGAGAGAAGTAAAGCTGCTCTAAGTGAAAGATGGGGCCAGATACACCATCAAATAGTGAAGAATATAGAGTTCCACTGAGAACAAATATGAGAGATAACAGTTGGGAGAAAGACATCCTTTATTCCTCTACACCTTGTACCTGTAGCTCTACTAAGCACAACAGCAGGTGGCAGTCAAATCCAAAGAGGATAACTGAAAGGAATTCCAAGAACAGAACATTATGCTACAGAATGAACGTTAAAAAAAAAGTGTAATAAAAACACTCCACTCAGCTGTGGAGTCTTGTATAATATGTACGATGCACAAGACTTCAGGGGAAATCTACTGAAATCATTACATGAGTCAACAAAAAAAATCCTCCCAGGGTTTTGCAGGACCATTTTACAAACAATTTTAAATATGACACTCCATAATTTTTTTTTTTCAACATTCTAAGAAAATTCATGTATAGAGAGAGCAAGTGCTGTACTACAAAAGTATCTGGCCAGCCACTCACAGGAGACAGTCAGGGTCTTCAATGCAGTATTTAGCTTAATAAGCAGCTCTGTAAAAACAGCTTTATTGATTGTTTTAAGTGAACTCCAAAGGATAAGCTAGTTAAAGGCAATCATGGACTCAGTTTTCGACTTGCCTCTTCCACTAACAAAGTTTAACAAACTCCAAATAGTAGACAAGAAGTATTTGGAATCATTTTAGAAAATTATTTTATTCACACAGAATCCTATCTGGTTGACTCTTTCTGAAGTGCTCAAAGCTACCTACAACGAATACAATCAAGGATCCCGGAACACTGAAAAGGAGTAAAAAAGCTGAAAAACTGAGCATGCAATACAGAAAGCAACTACCAAGTTATCACTGCTAATTAATATTATTCAATAATAATCTAGCCATCATGTGACAAAGAGCCTACAGTGGCTTTTACAATACCCTCTTTTTGAGAGTGGTAACAAAAACCAGGATGCAGGTAAGGTTAATGTCACTCAATCACCACCATCTTATCTATTGGTCCTTTGCCCTCTTTTTCCTCCATCACAAGGCAAACAACTAGCTTTTGACATGATTATGTGAAATTACCTAGCTATCTCTGCTGAAACACCATGCTATGCACCACGTACAATCCCTCACCCAGGGTGCCTGCACCCTGACGGATGGGAAACACGGAAAGCACTACTGAAAGTGTTTGTCAACAGCCTCTGGCCATAAACTTCCTTAGAGAAGAACTTCTCCAGTATCACAAAAAATCCTCGGCACACGTGCAAGCATGCAAAAGTAGCTGTACTTCCTATACATCTGATCTAGATATCACAAATAAAGACTCCGTAATACCTTAAGGAACTCCTTAAACTAACTAGGAAGCTACAATATTAATAACTGGGTGTAAAAATGAGGCAGAAAAACCTAGATTATGTATGGAAAATAAAAAAAATTTAAATTACCAAAGGCAGAGTTGTGTAACTGGTAAAATTGTGACCATATCTGTCTATTAGACACAGAAGTCCATTATGCTATGATCAATATAAGTATAAGCAAGAACTAAAAAGGCTTAATACCTCATTGCAACGTAATTTCAAGAAAGAGAATCTAACACACCAGTTACATATACGCCCCTAGCTTTCTATGCTGTTTTGCTGCATACGATGATTAAACACTGGTAGACTATCGGCAATTCAACATCGTCAGTGCTGGCAGTTAAAAAAATTGAACTGTCCAAAGCAACATGATTAAGAACACACAAAACCAAACCAATACAGATTAAGATGCTACAGTTCTATGGAGAGAAACTGTCTTCTCAAATAACGTTTTGAAAAGAAATACCTAATATGTATTAACTGCAGATGTAGACTGGACAGAGCAGGAGATTAATTTGAGCACTGATCCACGATTACACATTTCAGAAAACAAGAATTTAGTTTAATAGAAAAAACAATGGAAAGGGAACAAAGGAAAGTCATTTAGTAAGCATCTTCCTCACTTCTGCACTAGCAATAATTATGTTATAAGACATTTCAGTAGAAGTCTATTCAACTTGCAAAACTACTCAAAACTAAAGATTGCCAATTTTGACTTGAGTCATCAGGAATTGCCTCATTTAGAATGCTGTAACACTGACCAAAATGGGTGCCCCATCAACTGCTTGTCAGCAAGCCCCTGGAATAACAGAAATCCCAGTGTTTCCAAAGAGAATGAAGTTGAAAATCTTGTCAGTCACTCCCACGTTTTACTTAGGGTGGTAGACATCTGTACAGACAAAAGTTTTACCTAGGATGAAGATACTCCAAAAGAACATAATGCTAGTATTTTCCATTTTCTCAATTAAAAAAAGCCCTTGTGACTTTCAGATTCAGGAACTACACATTAATATGGAAACACATGATAATTTACTAATGATTAACTAGTCAATATTTTCTTTTACCTTCACTGTCTACTGAAACACCTTACAACTTTACTGTTTCCTATCATTTAAGTTTAGTCTCAAACACAAACGTATTTGTTTCTTCATCAAGATTTCAGTACGGTTGAACACTACAGTATTTTGATCCTTCACAAACATTTCTTTATATTACAATAACCTGTATAGAAAAGCAAAACTGTAATCTCCATTGCACTAAGAGGAAACAAGTTACATAAAAATAATAATTGCAACTTTTTATTTCTAGATCAAGACAAAGGTTTTTAAGAATAGCTAATATATGCATTTATGTAGATCATTACTTGTTTTAAACAGATCTTCTACTGACTTCAACTGCAAGAATAGTACATAATATATATGCAAGTCAGGCTCCACACTCAACACAAAAAAAAACATTATGAATGTATCTAAAAATTTGAGTCAACAAGACTAGCAGCAGAAGTAGTGACAGGATTGAGTTCTTCAAAGGCAGCATTCAGTTATTTTCTTCTTAGCTACACTGCCATAGAGAACCAGTCCTTAAATTCACACATGATTCTTGTTCAGGGACCACACTACATTCCTCTGCATGATTTCAATTTCAGTATATGCGCTGACAAAACTGAGTTCACCGATGAGAGAGAAGAAAAGTAGTAAATTCTTGCTTTGGAGTCTTGCTGGGAATTACTCTACACCTGTACTCTGATTTCTGACATTAGTGTATCTCCAGCTGCTCCCATTGAAGAAAAAAAAATGAACAAAAGGACTCCTCAAAGCATGCTTTAGTTAACTTAAAAGCAAAACTTCAAATAACTGATGTGTATTGTGAAAGATACTATGAAAAGCCTTCAGTTGAGTATATTACAGCACCATCATTTCAAGTCACGTTTGTACACTCTGACTCCAAAGGGACAGTTTTTCAACTGATCCCACATTAAGATTACATATGACATTCTTTCTTATGGAACAAATTTTTCAAGATGTTTACAAAAACCAGAAGAATACAGTACTTTAGAACATGGCATTACTAAAAGAAACAGAGAAGCCATTAAAAATTACTTTGTTCAGTAAAAGCATAATGAAAAGCCCGGAGGCCTGAAAACTATTTACATTAAGTAAATTTACAAGAATGTAACCTTTCTAAAATCAGTTTCTCTAAAGAGATGTCAGAATATTGAGATCTTTTGAGTGGAAAAGGCCAACTGACAGTTGGTATGACCTAAATCCATGAAAATAAATTAACTACACTGTAAGTAAAAGTCTATGTTGCCTGTGGATTTTTTGGTGGAAATAGAGGTTGGGTGATTTGAAGTATTTTTTGTAATGAAAAATTTTACCAAGGCACCAGGACTCTGAACACAGAAATTCAGAAATGCCAAACTGCTTCCTGAAAGTACTTAACAACAACTTCTCAAATCCTTACTGCATTGCATACTCCCAGAAATGTGGCAAAAATGAAGGTGTGTAAAAGTTTAGGCGTTCAGAGTTCAGTCCCCATATATTTGCACAGTATCATCTACTAGTATGTATTACTGGAGACCCTAAAGCTCACACATATGGACACAACACAATCATCAGGGAGAAAACTTTAGAATTCTTTTAATTCCATATTTAAGTAACCCTTTAACTTAATTTTCAAATTTGTTTCGTTATTTTAAACACCTATATGTGCATTTGTGAATGAAGTAAACATAAGCATATGTTGTAGACCTGTGGAATTACCATACTAGAATTCATACTAGAATTTATGCTCATACTCAGCGCAGACTGGTTCTCACCTCTGACACATTAATTGCCTTTTGTAAGAAAACTATACAATATCATTCTGAATTCAAGCAAATACTAAATACTGATTTGCAACAGGCTGCTCATGGAGAGTCCTATATGTATGTGTATGTGTAAATAAGTCCCTTTATTTAATCACTTCTTCCAGCCAAATCTAAATGGACTAAGTGCAACCAAATTTAACATATGTTATACCAGCTTCATTTTAAATCAGTACACATGTTCTGCCTCAGATATCCTGCAACTATTCATTTAAACTTGTATTACACGTAAGAAACACTTATTTGTAATAACTTTCTATTCCCCAACTTCTCCAAACCCTCACCAATTTCTTTTTCCACACTGAAAATCTTTGAATAAAGTATAACGTCAAATTCTCTTGCTGTTTCAAAGTGTTTTCACAAAATTTTACATTTTATTAAGCAGAACAATTATTTCTCCTATAAATGATAGATATAGGTTCAGAAATGCTAAAACAACACTTCATGAGATATATGAACACAAAACAGCAATTAGAAAAAAAAAATTTAAGTAGAACTTGGGTTTTTCTCATATGCTTGTTTCAATTCAGTGATGCATATTTAAAGGAAAATCCATTCAACTTCCTCAAAATGAAATTGATTTTGAAATACACTCAAGGCTAGATACTGACCAGCCCCCTCTAGCATATATACAATAACCTAAAAGTCAAGAAGGACAGCAATTACAAATGAATCTTCTGCACTCACACATTGTTGAGTCAGGAAGCTGTACTCATTATTTTTAATAAACGACTCTCTTTTGACCGACTAATATACTGCTCTGAATTAAGTGTTCATCACCCATACTCCCTTTCCAATTCTCCTTTTCCCTTAAATCCTGCCTAGGCTACTGTTCCAAAACAGGGAGATTTTCTTCGGTAATTAAAAATCATTTCCTTTCATGGCAAATTATATCCTCATTCAGAAGAAAGGATCAAAAGCCTCAGAACACAATTAAAAGAGTAGATGAAACAAGCCCCCAAAAGTCTTAACATGGAATTGGTAAGATGACAGCAGTTTTACACTCTTAAGCCACTGCAGCCTGCTCTACCAGAACAACCAAGGGAAATATGTCTAAGCCTAGGGGAAGAGGTGGTGAGAAGAACAAAACCAACCAACCAAAACAAAACAAACCACGAACAAGGAGCATTAGGGCATATCTTAAAACTGACACTGGGTAAATTATTATTAAGCATTTTTAAGTTCATCAATACAGAAAAACTTGCCAAATGTTAAAGAATAAGCCTTTAAATGGGAATATTTTTGCACTCTACCTTCACAAAAAACATACACCGGTATCCCCAGTGCAGAAATAACAAAGTCAAGTTATTTGATAAGCTGCCATAATGCTTCCCTCACATCTTATACATCCTGCATCTCCTTGTTTATTTCCCTCAGCATATGCCACAGAACATCCAATGTGCAGTTTATTGACTAACATGGTCCTATCCCTTCTTTCCCTTTCCTTCAATATACTTGAATTTACTAATTTTATTTTGGCCATCTTGTGTATTTTCAGTTTCTGTGAATGTTCACTGCAGATAAAGGAATCTGCACATATAGAAAAGACTGCAAAGCAACAACACTCAGTGGCAAGGACTTCCTTCTAGTATGAAATGTGTACACTTTCCTGCATATTTCTGTCTGAATGGACACCTTAAGTTTGTCTACTGTAAAAAACAATAAAAACCTGAACAGAGTATCTTTTTGCTTTAGGTTCTTACTCACTGAGTAGAATTAACCTTGAGAAAAAGGCAAGTTCATAAGTCCACAACAAACTATTGTCCAGACTTGTTAAAAACAAAATGGCTTTAGATTCTTCTTATTTCAATACTAAACACAGTGAATATTCCAAAAATTATCTCTACACTGAAGAATTCAAAAGCAATAAATACAGTTAAGGCAGTCTGCACAGAAGCTAGTCAAATGTTTCTACCAAAATTTTGTTTCACAATCATGAGATTTCTGTTGAAAAAACAAAAAAATAATCACAACTGAAGTACTGATTCCCAGTCATCCAATCAAGTCACTCCCTTCAATGGGCTCCAAGTCCCAGCAGACTCACTACAAGCATTCTGTCTCCTATATGATATTAAATAAGCAACCATAAACCAAAAATGAGATTATTCTGAAGCGAGGAGATGAGAAAGCATATTTACCTGAAGCATCTCCAACTTTAAAATCACTGTCATCAGAGCTATCATAATCTAAAGCTTCCAGCAGCGAAGCTGCCAAAGGCTTCACCTGTCTCCTCTTCGAACTGCGGTCCACTGCAGGGAAAAAAACAGTGTTGTTACTG
>VZTH01000557.1:547980-572118 GCA_013397815.1 Aleadryas rufinucha
CGCCCCGCCGCGCAGGCGCCGCCCGGGCGCGTGCGCACGGCGAAGGGAAGCCGGGGAGCGGCGCTGCCCGCGGCCCCGCAGGGCCTGGCGGGGAGGCTCCGGCGGGGCCGCCGTGACCGGCGCTGATCGCAAACTGTCAGCGCAGAACCGCTCATTCTCAGGGGACTGCCGGTAAAAAACAGCTCAAAAGACCACCCTGGCACTTTCCCATTTCCCCGTGTGGAAACGAGAAAGCGTTACAAAGCTGTTCTCATTTAACCCCTGCTCGAAGAGCCGAGTTTCTCGTGGACTCTGTTGCATTGTCAAGCTCATTGCTGCACTTCTGAGGAACAGCACCCCATTGCATTGGGGAAAAAAAAAAATTGGGAAAAGATGCTCAAGGCCAAGTTGGATGGGGCACTGAGCAACCTGGTCTTAATTTAAGGTGTCCCAGCCCACGGCCAGGGGTTGGAACTAGGTGACCTTCAACGTGCCCTTCAACCCGAAGCTATTCTGTGATTCCATGATTGTAAAATCCCAGGGATTAGTGTTTGACCACATCACACAAGTCTGGGAGCTCAAAAGCACGAAACCAATGGTGAGAGATGGACAGCTAAGGAAAGTAATGCTGGGCCATTGGCTTTGCAAGAGTCCCAGCTTTGCCTCGGTTGCAGGGGCTGTCCCTGACCCCTGCGTGCACACGGTTTTACCAGAGTTCCCTTCGCCTCTCCCCCCAACACCACCAAAATGAGAAACCTGCACAAAACCTTTAAAAGAACTGATGCTCTGGCACACTGGTATGACTTTAAGAGCTTGAGGATCGAAAATAGTGCTAAACATGAAAGTTTCCAACAGGATTGTAAGGGCTTTAAAATTGGGAAATGTGTGTTTAATGATGGATAAATGTAGGGCCAAATTCGTTCTATGGTTGTACAGAAAATCACACTATGAAAGCCAGTGTCCATAAAGGAGACAGAAGAGTCCTGCAACTTGATTCGAATAAAGGGAGAGAGCCCACCGGGGCACATACCCGTGGGGTTTTCTCTCTCGAGNACGAACAAGGAGCATTAGGGCATATCTTAAAACTGACACTGGGTAAATTATTATTAAGCATTTTTAAGTTCATCAATACAGAAAAACTTGCCAAATGTTAAAGAATAAGCCTTTAAATGGGAATATTTTTGCACTCTACCTTCACAAAAAACATACACCGGTATCCCCAGTGCAGAAATAACAAAGTCAAGTTATTTGATAAGCTGCCATAATGCTTCCCTCACATCTTACACATCCTGCATCTCCTTGTTTATTTCCCTCAGCATATGCCACAGAACATCCAATGTGCAGTTTATTGACTAACATGGTCCTATCCCTTCTTTCCCTTTCCTTCAATATACTTGAATTTACTAATTTTATTTTGGCCATCTTGTGTATTTTCAGTTTCTGTGAATGTTCACTGCAGATAAAGGAATCTGCACATATAGAAAAGACTGCAAAGCAACAACACTCAGTGGCAAGGACTTCCTTCTAGTATGAAATGTGTACACTTTCCTGCATATTTCTGTCTGAATGGACACCTTAAGTTTGTCTACTGTAAAAAACAATAAAAACCTGAACAGAGTATCTTTTTGCTTTAGGTTCTTACTCACTGAGTAGAATTAACCTTGAGAAAAAGGCAAGTTCATAAGTCCACAACAAACTATTGTCCAGACTTGTTAAAAACAAAATGGCTTTAGATTCTTCTTATTTCAATACTAAACACAGTGAATATTCCAAAAATTATCTCTACACTGAAGAATTCAAAAGCAATAAATACAGTTAAGGCAGTCTGCACAGAAGCTAGTCAAATGTTTCTACCAAAATTTTGTTTCACAATCATGAGATTTCTGTTGAAAAAACAAAAAAATAATCACAACTGAAGTACTGATTCCCAGTCATCCAATCAAGTCACTCCCTTCAATGGGCTCCAAGTCCCAGCAGACTCACTACAAGCATTCTGTCTCCTATATGATATTAAATAAGCAACCATAAACCAAAAATGAGATTATTCTGAAGCGAGGAGATGAGAAAGCATATTTACCTGAAGCATCTCCAACTTTAAAATCACTGTCATCAGAGCTATCATAATCTAAAGCTTCCAGCAGCGAAGCTGCCAAAGGCTTCACCTGTCTCCTCTTCGAACTGCGGTCCACTGCAGGGAAAAAAACAGTGTTGTTACTGGGTGGCATAAAGAGAATTCAGCATCGCTAAGGGCATTTAAATTACAAGGCAGCACGGGCGTGACAGGCAGGGGCAGTCCCGAGAGCAGCCGGCAGATGCAGCCGCACCGGGGTCCCGGGGACACCCGCTCCCACAGGTGAGGCAGTGCAGGGTCCGCCCGCCCGGCGGAGCGCTGGTGCTCCCTGCAGGCGCCGGGAACCGCACGGCACCGAGCACCGCGGGCTGTCTGCAGCCCCGGGAGGGCTGGGCGGGCACTGGGGCCGCCAGACATCCCCAGAGCAGCCAGCATCCCCCGAGGACGCGCCTTGGCGTGATCCGCCAGCAACCAGACGCAAGGGGAACGCGCAGCTGGGACCGTGGGACGCCCAAGGGACGGCGATGCGCCCGCTCGCCCGGGGGCGGGGGCGCTCCGCGGGCACAGCGGCACCCCCGCGGGACAGGGCCGGCAGAACCGCTGCGGATCACTTACTAAAGCCTGCGCGGGTGGGCGGCGGGCGGGCAGGGGCCCTCGGGTGCAGCGCCGCCGAGCCCCGGGCCCCTTCCCCAGACAATGGGCACGGCGGCGACCCGGATGCAGACCCGCGCCCGCCCCGCCNGGATGGGGCACTGAGCAACCTGGTCTTAATTTAAGGTGTCCCAGCCCACGGCCAGGGGTTGGAACTAGGTGACCTTCAACGTGCCCTTCAACCCGAAGCTATTCTGTGATTCCATGATTGTAAAATCCCAGGGATTAGTGTTTGACCACATCACACAAGTCTGGGAGCTCAAAAGCACGAAACCAATGGTGAGAGATGGACAGCTAAGGAAAGTAATGCTGGGCCATTGGCTTTGCAAGAGTCCCAGCTTTGCCTCGGTTGCAGGGGCTGTCCCTGACCCCTGCGTGCACACGGTTTTACCAGAGTTCCCTTCGCCTCTCCCCCCAACACCACCAAAATGAGAAACCTGCACAAAACCTTTAAAAGAACTGATGCTCTGGCACACTGGTATGACTTTAAGAGCTTGAGGATCGAAAATAGTGCTAAACATGAAAGTTTCCAACAGGATTGTAAGGGCTTTAAAATTGGGGAATGTGTGTTTAATGATGGATAAATGTAGGGCCAAATTCGTTCTATGGTTGTACAGAAAATCACACTATGAAAGCCAGTGTCCATAAAGGAGACAGAAGAGTCCTGCAACTTGATTCGAATAAAGGGAGAGAGCCCACCGGGGCACATACCCGTGGGGTTTTCTCTCTCGAGGTTCTGGAGGGCTCAGCGTCCTTTTATCCTAAGCTCCCAGCCCTTCCATGTTGCCCTCTTCCTTTCCCCATTTGAGGTACTAGGAAGGTGCAGCCTTCCCAAACCACCTACCACATATTGCCCCTCTTGAACCTGTCATTTTACCCCAAAGTTCAGAAACTCAGGCTTGTGCAGATTCACTTGCCTGTTTCCAGAGCCAAGCTGTCTGGGCTCTGTAACAAACCTGCTGCCCAAAGTTAGTAGAGACATTAAGACCCCTTTCAAAGACATTAAAACCCCTACTTTCACCTATTAAATTCTTTGTAAAGAATTAGCACTCATCTTCCATATCATGATGAAGTGTGGAGGGGACACAAAGTTTGGCAAGTATACGTTCTGTGGCCAGAGCCTGCGCTACATTTAGCATAGTGCTGCATGTAGCACCCACACAAACCTTCCCAGAGCCAAAACTCCTCCTGGCATTGCAAAGATGGGTAGCTAGTTGTTGGTGTGTAAGTTTATAAATAGAGCACAGAGATGGCTGGTTGGTACATAATTACTCAACTGAAACAATTACAACAATAATTCAGTGTGGTTTTGATTTTGAGTATTTTGAAGGACAGAAAATTCCAAAGATAAGTGTGAATTCTGTTTTAATTCTGTGCTTGAATTTTCTAGGTTTTTGTAGCATGTTATCACATCTATAGTTGATGTGTTCACGCTGACTGCTCCTGTTTCCTCCATCAGTTCTTTGGCTACATAGGTGGTGTGACTGCAAAGTGAATTCTTTTCCTGAATCTGGTTTTGCCAGCCCTACGCAAATATGCTATTGGCCCATGAACCCTAGTATTTTCTTCCAGATTCTGATCAGCTTCCCTGTTCAATGAGGAGTTGTGTACGTCAGCTTTTCACTCCCTGGGTGTTTTTTTTTTTCTTTTGACTGGCAGTCCCCATCCTACTTTCCCTTCACAAAATATTTCAGTCTGAGAGACAAGTGGCAGGGCTCAGATCCCTTTGTTGAGACTCTGCAGATCCATGATAACGTGCAGCAACAGGTTCCACCGAACCTCCTCCCTGCAAGCCCCTGATCTTGTCCCATACACAGCCATTGGCAGGACAGCCCAAATCATATGTAACAGGAAGGAACAGTAAAAAGAACTGCTCCCAAATTTGACCCAAATAGAAGATCAGGCTGAGTGGCACAGACAGCTTCAAAGAATGAGAGCTTTCAGCACAGACAAGGGGAGAGGAGCACCCTGTAGAACAATGGAGGAATTTATGAATCCTTTAAATAAGAATGCCAAAGCAGATGTATGGACTGTCTGACTTGCAGTTCAGCCCTCTGGGATAGGCTACAATGCTAGGATTATTCCAGCCTCTACCTATATAGTTCTGGCAGGAACAGGTGATCAAACAGAAGTTAATTAATGGCTGCCTGCCCCTGCTCCTCATTAGCACCTCACATTCCTCAACTGCTCCTTCCTCCTTTTCTCTTTTGTACTCTGTCTCATAACTCAAGCCCTCTCAGCCCTTCTGTCTTACTTTTTCTTGTCCCAAATCTTTTTTTTCCCTTTCCTTTTTTCCCTCTCCAAAGGAATATTCACACTTTCATTTCTGAAAATAACATGCATACACTCTTTGTTATCTTCTGTACTCAGCTTGCATACTTTGCCCTCATTCCTCAACAGGAAAAAACCCCACATCAATAAAATGAAAAGAACTGTGAAGTGCCTAAAATTTATTCACTGTTTCTCTAACCTTCTGGGCCCTGCAAAGATAGGGTTTACCAACAAATCCTCCAAATGTAGTAATTAGAATTAAATAAAACACAACAGCACAGAAATTAAGTAGAACTACCAGTTTATTTTTTGATCATCATTCTTTGGAAGTTTCTGGCTATTAAAATATCTATTAAAAGGTATTTCCCCCTTAGTAGATGCTAACCTCTTCTAGTAGAGTCAGATTATTTCAAGAGTCAGATTATTTCCGGTAAGGGTAAAAGAAGGGAGAATTCATGCTCCAAATGAAAGAAACTTTCAGAATGTCTGATCCCCTTATTTCTGCAAGGCCTTTGCCAGTCTCAGCAGAAAACCAAGGATGTTAAAATGTTCAGTTGCCTTTTTGGTAGAAGAAATGTGGTATTACTGACACACTGCTGGGAGCTGGGCACTGTACTGACATTGCTATATCCACTAAATAGATTCTATGTGTTGTCAGTTTAGCACCTTTAAGTACTACCCTCATGCACATACAAAAAGTCATCTTAAAAGGTCATTTTTAGAGGAAAATTGTGAAGAGCTGAAATAGTATATCTAGTATGAAAATGTCATGGTAGCTCCATCACTAACATAATACCTAAAAAAATGCCTAGAAATATTTCAGTATTTCAGGTCATGTCAAGCACATAGGTCTTTGAATTATCTCGGCATTCCATTGGTTCTCTTCAGGCTGAGCCTTCAGCGCACAGCCTGTTGCAAGATTAGGTGTCTGAATCTCCATGTCAGTGCTGCTCTTCAACTGCTGGAGAAAGAGAGAAAACAATATCTTCTGCCTGTACTTTTGCCCTAAGAAAAAAAGACTCTTTGTTGTGGCTCTGTAAAGACCATTTTAGAAGGACTTACACAATAGGAAGTCAGCAGAGAATACAGTCACACTCAAATAAATTGCCTTAAAAACATCATTCTTAGTTTAATGAAATTGGTGAGTTTTCAAAGGAAGAATTGCAATATTTCCTCAAGTAGGGAATAAACTCAAGAGTAAGTATATTTTTAACTTATGTACCAACTGTAAATGGAGAATAATACTATGAAATCTTGTATCTATTTTTTTTCCTGTCAGTGAGCAGACAGTTAAAGCCATGACCTACCTGTCTGAATCCAAACGGCAGATTCTTTTTTTTGTCTGGATTATCCAAACATCACCATCCTTAGTGTGGAGACTGACCTCTTCAAATATCTTTCCAAAGAGAAATCTTCCATCTTTTACTCTTTAATAGTGCCATTACAGCAAACTCTTTCAGTGATCTCTTTTGTCTAGTATTATATGGTAAAATATAAAGAGGAAAAGACTGAATCAGATGTCCTTGCTTTTTTAAATTACAAAGAGGAGAAGATACGGTAAGAATGGTCTCTGAACAATAAGACTTTGAAATAAAGTGCAAACTGCTACAAGGTCTACTGCAGTCAAACACTGCCAGGGAAAGTTCCCATCAGACATTGAGAGATTTCTTGCATTCCTAAGGTCACGCTCAACCTCAGTCAATTAATTATGGGGGATTTTTGATTACATGGTACACATGTTGCAAGAGTCCAAGAAATGTGAAAAACAACAGTAAAAAACAGTATGTATCTTCAGTAGAAGAGCTTTCTGAACTATATACATCTATTTGCATTATAAATTCCCACCATTACCCTGGCTGTAATTACTTAGCCACTATGAGACCACCCCCTGTCACTCATAACCTTCAGAGGACATCATCCTCAACTCAAACCTCACTGCAGATTCTGCCACTGAAGTTATGTCCGAAACATTCAATGTAGAGCAAAGCTCACATGAAGCTTTCCTGTCTGCCCATTCAGGTAAAATTCTTGTCTAGGCTCATGTCCCTTCTCATTTCCATCAATCTTCTCTTTCCCTGGTTTTCAAAAATGCAGCTCTGATGCTGCCATATCTATTGTAATGATTCTCCTCACCTTCTACCATGTTCCTTTACCATTTTTATCTTTCCAGTGAATTTATATCTGCTGCATCAGTCATAAACTTCTTGAGTTTGATTTCAGTACATTTCACAGATTACTCTTTCTTTCATCTGCCATTTCTTTACAGCAGATGAAATTCGCCATACAAATTTGTTTAACACAATGTATTGGCCTCTAGTTTGCTGTTGAATTTTCAGACAAATTTGTGGGCTTTTTTCCAGGCATCCTTCATATTTAAAATGTATTTCATGTAAATACCTGCAAACTGGGTTCATTTTTCCTCGTAAATACCCTGCTACCACCATGCTCCCTAAAAATTTTGTACAATCAAATGAATATTGTGTTTTGTGTTGTCTCATAGTTTATTTGTATAGCTGTTATACAAGTATAGCAGTATAGCAAGTATATGCTGCTATAGAGGTCTCTGTTTCTGGTTCTTGTTCTATGTATGTATTACTAAAGCATTTGAGGCAGACTTAAGTATTTCCATTTTTGTATTGTTTTACTGTCTATGATTTATATCAGACGTGGCAGAATTTTGAGTCGTTATTAAAGTTCCTAGGCATAAAAGCTACAAGAGGAATATTAATAATTTTATCATGTGACTTTCAGACAAAAAACTCATCCAGTAAGCCATGTTCTTTTATTTTAAAAATACATATAATTTGGGACACTGTAAGAAGAAATTACAATACTAAATAACAACAACAACAACATATTATGAAAATTTTAGATTATAGAGGTGTTTTTCTTGTTCAGATTAGGGTATATCTAGCCTAAGTGGACAGCCAGAGAAAAGCAGGAACAGAGCAAGTATGTATGATATTATACAGTCATTTCCTAACTTCCAGTTATTTTCAATGTTGTTTCTTGATCCTTTTGTGGTTTGTCCATTTAATGGCCTATAATGGGTCTTTCACCTAAGAACTTGTCCATTCTCCCTTGTAACCCTTGTAGAGTTCTTTAATACCTCAATATTATTACACAGAATTCCACAGATCTCCTACCTTATGTAGGAGAACATTGTTTTGTTTGCTTTGAATCTGGCTCATGTTCTGCTGCACCTCCCAAGTCATCTCTTACCCAAGCTAAAGAATCCCAGCCAACAGAGTCAATTCTGATAGTGTGCCTGTGATAGACTTCAATTTCTCCAATGTCCCTTGTTTTCCTTCAATGAACTTTTCCCATCTTTATAGACAGCCTTTCTGTAGTGAGAGGTCAGCACTGGAATGCAGGCAAATAGTGCATTTATTCAGTTGAATAATAATGTTTTCTCTTTTTTTCTCTATTTTTTGTTCTCTATTTCTTTCATGTGATTTTCAAGTTTTTTTTTTTTTCTTGAGGCATGAAATGAACATTGACTGCACAGAAATGACACTTCCATAAAACTATCATAATCCCAAGGTCTTGTTCCGAAATCAAACCAGTCAACTCAAGAGTCCATCATTTTACGTGCAGAGCTAGGATTTCTTGTCTTCAGAAGCATAGATTTCTTTACATTTATTTAGGCTTCATTTCACTTCCTTTGCCTATATCTCTATTGAATTTCATCTGCTATTTTATTTACTGTCCAGTCAAGTAAGAATTTACACCATTAGTATTTGAACCGTTTCATACCTGAACTCTTTTAGAATTTTTGTTACAGTGCTGGTTTCTATGTATTTTATCAGACCATTTTACCTTTTTTTTAATATTTTATCTGTAGCTGCTTCCACAACAACTTCAAATTCAGACAGATCATCCACTGAGCCCTCTCCCCCCAGAGAACTGTACTTGGAGCATCTTCATCTCTTTTTCATAGAAAATACTGATGGAGAAAATTCATCTCTCTGAATACATTTCATACAAATCATCTGCTGGGTCAATGGCTGCTGGCATGGTTTTTTCTGTTTCAAATATATCTTATTACTAATTTTGATGCTTTTATCTTGTTGATTCTCAAATTCTTTTTCCATTCCACCAAATTGATCATATTTTGACATTTAATAAATTAAAGCTTATGATACTTTTTGTTTTCTTGTTTTAAATACAATTTGAAGGATTCCTTCTGTTAATGGTAGTCTCCCTAACTTTGCTGAAAAGTGATTTCAGCTTCCTTTTATATTTTCTCTTCCATTTCCATAGGTGATAAACACTAATGCTGCAATTCCAGTATAGTGTTGTCCAGTAGCTTACATGCCCATCAGAATTTAATTCCGTGGACTATCCTTGGAGAGGGAAATTGGAGGCACAAAAAGTAAAGATCACGGGTTGAGGTAAGAACAATTTTCTGGAAACAACAATGAAATAAGAAAATGAACAGTAACAGCAAGAATATTAATAACAGAAGTGTACAAGAGAGAGGTGAGTGATTCACATGCAAAACATTCACCACAGAGCCCAACCTGACCACACCATACTCCCCTAACACAGAAGCGAGACCCTTCCCCGGTCCCCAGAAAATGATGTGAGGTGGTACAGAATAACCTTCAGGTCTTAGCCATACCTCCTCCTGGCTACTGCAAAAAATAGTCCTGGCCTGGCCAAAATGCTGTCATAAAAACCTGAGTCTTTAGCTTCCTTGCTTGCTTAAATGTTCTTCCCTTTTTTCAGTAGTACTGGTACACCACAGTCAGTTACACCTTCTCAGCACATCTTTGGAGCCTTTGCAGAGTCCCCAAGGGTGTTTGCCAGCTGGTAGTCACTGTGCAAACCTGAAAGTCTCATGGGATCCCAAGCCCACCTATCCATAATAAGACAGATTCTTCTGCCAATACAACCTCCCTCACTGATGGAGAAAGAATTTATGTGCAATACAAGTAAAGAATGTCACTCCATTATTTTTTAATAATCAAGACTTACTCCCTCTTAACAAGATATGAAAAATGTGAACATAAGCCAGTAATTCCCACTGATTTCAGTGGGCTCTGGCTCAGGCTTTTAATGACGCTGACTGATACACTTTTTCCAGATGTAGTCTTTCATCCATCAAACCATTCTGTTGTTCTGAGGAAATCTGGGACGTAAAGAACATCTGCCACAATGAACATAAAAAGCACAGACCTGCTGTTACTAATGGGAAGTATTCTAAGGGCTTGGATTAAAAAAAAAAAGTTAATTAATTTTACAAGAATAATTACTTTGAATGTGAGTGCCAATGGCCCTTCTCACATAAACCTTTTCCAATACAATCTTGTTTTGGTCTTGCTAAGGACAAAAAATGCTTCAGTTGTTCTGACAAAAATCTTTGTGAATAGCTATAAAATAAATTCTATTGAAGGGGTTTCTATAGCTTCCTTTTAAGTTCTATTTATTTATTATCTGTAAACAAGCTGAGCTGGCCTGGTTTGGATTTGTCTGATAAATTGTAATGAAATAATAAAACCTCTAAGCAATCAAGAAAGGAAATAACTGCTTTTAATGTCCTCTGTTAAAATGTAATTGTGACATTTAGGAATCAATTTGCTGCTTTTTCTAATATTCATTATATCACTGATTAGCACAATGTTTAGCAAAGACACAGAAGATGTCTTTTATTATAACAGATTTTATAGCATCTAATCTGTTTTTAATCTGGTTTTGCCAAATTGTGTAGTTTTTTTCTTGAAAAATTGTACTTTAAAAATTTGAGCTGATTTAAGATCTAGTTTATTGCAAAAGAAAAGACATTCAGTTATGCTAGAGCTCCCTTTCATCTAGACATATGTACAGTTTCCTTTGCCTTTTACAAAGGAAAAGCAATCGCCAAGACATGGCTTTGTTAAGGTTCCCTGCTGGCGGCATATGGCAAAGTTACTGGCACCTTGCCTGGAAAATGCAGCAAGAACTGATAGATCTGATCTCATTCTGTGGCTGGGGAGAAAATAGATTACAGTGAAGGCCACTCTTACGGCCTGCGACCATCAGCTGCTTGGCAAGAAGCACAGGTTCCTGAAAACAGATCTGGAAAGGTGAAGGAGAAGGAGATTTTACCTTCCTAAGTGATGGCAGAGCCCCCAGAAGAGTCCATGTTAGAGCAGGACCTTCAGAAGTCTCTATGTAATTCTGTTTTATGTGCTGTGAAATAAAACTCTCAAGGTATAAATGTTTAAGAAATAATAGCATATAAATGCATACAAATATTTAAGAACTAATACTCGAATAATAATAATAATAATAATAGCAACAATTTTATTATGAATAATATTATAATAATTTAATATTTTTACAGGTTGGTCTCAAGTTTTTCTTGAGAACTGGAATGAACTCCTGCAGAACTTCTGAAAAAAATTCCAGATTTTCTTCCATACTGTCATATTACTTGAACCAGATATTAAGAGTGATGATCCATTTGATGTAAAAAATAGACTTACTTTTTCTTATTTGAAATTAGCTTGGCAGTACTCAGTTTTGAAGGGTTTAGTCGTATGGAATGGAGGGGGAATCTACTGTAATTTTGATGGTTTATGAAACAGAAATCCCAAAGAGACTTGAACGTCTCCAGTCCCAAACTTGGACAAGACTTCTGGCAGTAAGAGTCTACTCCATTCTTCCATGAAGAGATTTGTATGCTAAATATCATCCTATAGCAATGGTCATTTCTATGCTTATACAGATTTAGTACCCGTCACAATTATAGGGAATGGAGTTGATTTCCAGATTGCTTTAATTATTTCTCAGACTTGAGAAATGCTATAAAAATTAAAATAGAAAGGTTCTTTTCAATTACACTGGCATGATTAATAATTTTTTTTTCCTTAATGAGAATGTCCAGCCACAAAGATGTCATCTTAGTCCCACTGACGGCAGGGTGCAGTTTCATTTGAAGTCTGCCATCTTCCATTCTCAGTACTTATACCAAATTTTGGAATTATCAAACCACATACTGAGCCAGTTTCTCATCTGACAGAAATCTACTCTACCATGAAGCCCTGTGGCTCTAAGACCAAGTGATCCAGTGCAAGCCAGGGGCAGGGACACAGGGTCAGGAAGATGAGGGAGAGAGGGAAGCAGCCAAGAGTGCCCAGCTCAACAGCAGTCCATGCCAGATCAGGTGTGACACACAGCTGCTGGCAGCTCTATGGTCAGATCAGTTGGGCCTGGAGTGAGACAGCACGACCCCATCGCCCCTCTCCCATTCACTTCTCCTGCATGTTTTCTGCAATTACATCCTTCACACTTGCAATTAGCACTGACCTGGAACTGGTCCATATGAAACCTTTTTGTTCATCTCTTTTGCACAGCTTTATGTGAACTGGTGCTGAAACATGAGTACCCAAGGTCGAAGGATGGATAAAACTGTGTCTCCAAGTAGCACTTTAAGCTTACTGTGAATTAAAACAACTGTGTTACTTTGGCCTAAGCTATTCATTACATCCTTTGCTGTTCCATGTAATAAAAGCATACCTGTCTCTGTTCTCACTATTATTTATTTGTATTCTGTGACTCAAGGTGGCTCTAAAGAAACACGATTTGTGGAATCCACAGTGCACAGTCTTTTCTGTTGCTCCTCAAAAGACTCAGAGTTCTCTTTCTTCCAGATTCTGCAGTCATGAAACTATATACCAGGAAATCAATCTAAAAAAAAAAAACAACCTTGGAAATCATGCTACCTCCCCTTCCAAATCAAGTAAGAGAGCAGAGAGGTAGAGACAGGGAGCAAAAACCCCCACTGTACTGATTTGTTTCTTTAAAAATGCAATGTGGATTACTTCTTTTAAAACTCATTGCGCACTGGAATGTTCTGATTTTAAAATCAGAAGTTATGTCAATTTGGCCAACTTTTAATGAAAGTTTGTTTTGCACAACAAACAAATATACTGAATTCAAGTTTGATTAGACAGATTGTTCTTGTAAAGACTTATTTATTTTAGTTAAAAAAAAATAGTTATCTCCAGACCAGCCTCTTTCAGGACTTTTTTTTTTTTTATTAGTAATGATTCTGCTGTGAAGAGGTTGTGTAAATATATCCCCTATATTTTTGACAAGGATATTACTTTTCAGAGCTCCAGCATTTTAAATTATACTTGCAGAAGATACCACTTTTAAAATTTATTTATTTCATCTGGATCTGTTCTGCATTCCATGGAGAAAAGACAAGAGTACTGGGTGCTTGAACACTTTAGGAGTACTACATGTGTTTGTTAAGACAGCTTTTTCACACAAGTGCTACTGTTCTGTTAATGTCTCTGTAAATAGGGATGGCAGCCTGAAAGAGGTATTTCTTAAGGGCAAGTCCCAGTGTGGAAAAAGCAAAGACAGCATCAATGGAGTAACATCTCAAAGTATACAAGCTTGTAAGTTAGTTAGACAAATAGGTTAGTGAAAGACAGGAGTCAACTGTTTTGGACCATGTATATTCTGAAACCAGCAGGTAAACAAAACATTCTGTTCCCTTTAATCTGATTTCTTGTGTAATGTAAGGAGAAAACAGCCCTTCACAGAAAAAAAAAAGAAAGTATGGTATGAAACGCCTTTTTAATTAAATATGCTAACTCTTATGTTCTGCCAGTTCTCAAAGAAAAATTTTGATGTCTTAGTACATATAAGAAGAAATATCAAGACATGCTGTAGTTTTCCCCTTCACATAATTTTCATTTCAGTCAGGAGTCTGCTGTTCAAATAAAATAAATTCCTGCTCAGAAGTCTGATTACAGTTATATATTTCATGCAATCACACAATGTGAATCTTACAGATGTGCTGTATATATTATTCAAAGGAGAAGGATGAGCTCAGTCCCATGTCAAAGCACATTATTATCCTTTTCCCATAAATATAATAATACAATTCCCTACATTGAAATGAAGCTGTATTTTAAAAAAGGATAACATGGGAATACTACTTCTCGATAAGTGGTACATCACAAAATTTTTAACGGAGTAGAAGTTTCAAAAAAGAGTTAGTAAAGCTCAAGAGTAACCAAAACAATTCCTTTCATGCACTTTTTGATAAAGCTTTTGTGATTTATTAAAGAGAGATATCGGGATACTTTGTATTCTTAAGAGCAGAACATTAAGTTTTATACTAATCTAGACAAAAGCATAGAAAAAAATGTCATTCTTTAAAATGTGTGGATGCAGCACTTTAATCTGCATTCAGGCTGAAACATGTTCTATCTCCCTTCTCCCAAATAGAGAGAGTACAGCATATTTATTTATTATTTACCCAGAAAGGAGACAAGCTGGATTTCATGTTCGACTATGCTAGAAATTATCTGCATAAAATACTAATGATTCAAACAAGTGTAATAATTTGAGATATTGCATATTGAGATATATAATAATATTGAGATTATTGAGATAAAAGGACAGTGGCTTAGAGGTTCTTTACAAGAACCTGTCACTGCCCTCCCATGTCAATTTTGTTTATATCTGAATTATACTTCATCTGGCAAAGCCACGGAAAGGTTTAAACCATTGCTAATATATCAGTTGCTTATCCCCATTTATGTGCCACTGTCTGTTAAATCAGGCTGCTTACAAAACTCATCAGCCCTTGCAGTGTGTGATGTCATAGCCCTCGTAGGAGGAACCCCAAAACTAAGGTTTTGCACAGCATGAACCATGTGAAAATAGCAAGAAACAGATATTATTAGATGTTCTGCACAAGCACTCCAGGTCTCACCAGGTTCATATCAGGATACTGCAGATATCTTGGTTTTGCTCTGAAGCATGAGATTTATCCAGAAACACCTTCTCAAATGCAACCGAAGTCTATCCCTGTGCATCAGATTTTATCTCCAGTGATTTTGGCAAAGGGCAAATATGACATCCCGAAAGAGTGATTTATGCTAGCTATAGCTTAGATTGCCTCTGGGAACCACCCATATCTTTCTACAGATTTCAGAAGCAAGACTTGCATAAACTAAACTCCTAACTTTTGCATTTCTAAACTGCTATGGAAGGTATTGCCCCCAGTGCACAGTCATTCACTGAAACAGATGCAAAACTCACTCCATACCCATCCTTTTCAGGTGGCTCTGTGTTACCCAACAATGCCAGGACCTGCAACATGATCCAAAGACTCCTAAAGTAATCAATAATAATTCTGTCATCTGTCATCTGATTCAATGATGTATCTCTTCTTGCTGTGATGCGTGAAACATACTGGATTTCTCAACTACCTGAAAAACATTCTTTTGCAATTTCTATTCAGCAATCCTTTTACTTCACAAATACTAACCTTCCTCTAAAAACTACAGCAGAACAGAAAGGCAAATAATGTTTTCTCTGGAAAGTACATGAATAACATCCTTACTTCCAAAATAGCAGTATCTGTCCTGTTCATAAATCGCAAGAATCCCTGTTACCCTTTCCATAAAGAAAACAAAAGCATACAGCTCTTGTTAGTGGAAGACAAATGAGATTTTTCTCCAGCCTAGGTTTGTGGAAATAGCTTGATCAGAATTATGTCTCATCCTGTCCTCTAAAGGCTCTGTCACTGTCTTAAATGAGAACAAGTTTTAGCTTATTGAAACTGTTAAGATTTGGAAGCCTTATTCTTTCTACAAATTGTGGTTCCATTAAAATAGTGGCATTCTCCATGGAATTAAAAAATACAGAAAAATAAATTAGAATACAAAATCTATTTATACTATTCTGAGTAATCCTTTGCTGGCACAGCTTTTGCAGATAGTGCCACAGCAATAAGACTATACTTTATAAACATGCACAGTTTTCATGTTTCTTTGTTATTACTATATTGTTCTCTTTAATATTTGGAATGCATAGTGAACGTGAGATCTCGTGTATCATTCTTTACAGCTGTTGCACAGTCAATTATATTTTGTGTGTGTGTGTGTATTTCCACATTTCAGAAGCTGCCTATAAACAGTTTGCTCTGTTCCCAGACTGTCTGCTTGAGTCACTCCTGTGGCAGCTGCGGCAGTTTCTCCTAAGCAGGATATCCTGGAAAGGGCTATCAATACCAAACTGTTATTTTCCAGCACAGGAGAACAGCTTTAATGAGAGAGCAAACTCTGATCAAATTTTTATCAATAATTAGCCAATAGCTGATGAAATATGATAGTTTTTACTAGTGTGACTTTAACTGTCATGCCAGACCTGGAAATCTCTGACTTGTCTCAGTTGGTATAGATTCCCAGAATAAAAAAAAAAATTAATTAAAAAAAAATCAGCTGAGATGTGAGTACATTTTGTTAAAACTATGTGCAAACAAAAGATTAACCAAAGGCTAGCTTAAATTTTGAACATCAGAGCAGAAGGCTCAAGAACTATTTATTTCTTCCCCAGCATATATAAAAGAAATGACACAGAATGCTCCTGGAAGTATTATTCAAGCATGTTTCTTGTTAGTCCATAGCAGAAACTAAAAAGCATACTTTAACCTTCTATATTAAGATGAAAGATCAAAAGCCTTGAGACAATCACAGGCATAGAAACAGAAACACCTTTAATTTGACTCCAGTAAGCTGTTACTGAATAGTTGAAGCAGCGTCTAGTTAAAAAGAGTTTCAAGTACCAGTCCTGCTTACATTTTTAGTGAAGACTTTGAACTTCTATTGAGCCATTAAACTTATCTTTTATTTATGGAGTTCAGATAGTTTTTTAAATCAAACACAAGAGCAGCTTACAGAGATGATATGGATGCAATTCCATGAAAGAGATTATCTGTAAAAGGGTACTGGATCAGTGTTGTTTTTAGGGGGATCATTCCAGTAACTTCTTATGGTCTTCTGGTCAGACCTAAGTGATCCAGTTGGGTTAAAGCTGTGTGGGGCTTGTATTTCTGCATCCTATGTTTTGGCAGATTATATAACTTAAAACAAACTATATTTTAAATATAAAGACCAGCTGTTTTCATTTGCTCTTTTGAACCTAGAAAGTAAGCATGGACAGGGACTACAGTTAATTTCATTTTAAGTACTTGATTCTCAGCTGTTATGCTTTTGCCCTGTCATTCTTCTTACTTTCTGTTCCTAATAGTCATGGAATGATATTGCATTTAAATCCCCCCTCCCCAACATATATTTTATAAATATTAGTATTTGAACCTGAATATTTTCATCTATTTGGAATGTCTTATTATTTTGTTTCTGGTTCTCTCCCATAACTACTGAAGCCTTTAAAATAAAAGGTTTCTTTTCCATATATAAGAGAAACTCTTGCTGGTGACCTGTTTGTTCTTGTGGGATCTGTTACCTGAGGTTCTGCCCACTGTCTCAGTCCACACTGCTCCAAAATCTCTAGAGAAAACATACTGAGCCAGATTTATATCTTTTAACTGGCAGATACAAGCCCTCCATTTTCCATTATGAACAACCCACACAGCCACTTGGTTCACTGTGAAATATACACTTCAATAGGTTTTCTATGCATGGAACATTTTTATGCTAAGAAATGTCCGGACCAATGATTCTTTTTATACTCCGTATGGACAAAGAAAGAACTTCCCTCTAGATCTTTTTATGCAGATTCAATAATAACAACTTATGATAGCTGAGGAACTGGGATTTTACAAAAATTATACTCAAGGACAAAATTTTAAATACTTGCCAATACATTCACATTTTTTCAGAAGATACTTCAGTTCAGGGAAGAAAAATTAATGCTTCATTTTATTACTGCTAATTTCACTTTTGCTAAATAGCACATATTCATGTAGCCACTCATGTATAGTGTATTTATTTTCTTTTTAAAATAAAAGCCTTTATTTTACAGTAAGGATTTATCTGCTTTAAAGCAATTATAATTACTTTAATGCTACAGCACTCTGTATTAACTGAACACTTAATAAAAGCATAATATTAGAGAAAATCTTCACATTTGGGCTCATAACTTGAAGTTTACAAGTAGCACTGAAAAAACCCAGGACACAATTTGTATTTGCAATATAAATGAGTAATTATAAGTTATATATGTAAGTGCAAGTGAACTAAAAAAGCTTTTCTGTCCTAATAGAGTATTTTTCTTTGACTTGCTGAGCAGATTATAAACTCTATAAAACAATTCCTCCCTTAGTGATACAACATACAACCAAGGTTTTGCCAAGGTATTTTTTCATTTCCAGATGTCTAGGAGGCCTACGTAACAAAAATTTTGCTTTTATGATGGATAGCAAGTTATGCTACATAATATGTCCCTAAATTGTATAAAATGATTGTGTACTTTTAATGGATATAAGGAGACAGGAACGTTTATCAACGCATATTTTTGACAGACACAAATGAGAGAAGTAGAATATTTCCACACTATACATTTCAGTACCATTAATTTTTAATTTCTTCTTTGTTATAGCCCTTGTGCTGTTAGTTTTCAAACTTCCAGTAGTTTACTTCCTTTCACCCTTTTTTTCTTAAATGCTAGACATATTTTTGTTGCAGTTTAAAAAAAAAAAAAATCCGGTTTCTAACCTTAATTTTTTTCTTTCTACTTTTTTTTCTCTATAAGCATAGCATTTGACTTAACAAACTCTAAGATTATTAAATTATTAAGGCTTTTTGTTTTGCAGAACAATTGCAATGTTTACACTTAATGGAAGATTTTATCACAAGCTGCTATACTGAAATGTTACTGTCCCTATCCATCCACCTCAGACCTCCACGCTTCCTTACTGCCATTAGGCCAGGGATGCAGGAATAGAATATGCAGCCACTCCATTTCACAGAGTTAGAACCAAATACAAGCCACATGTTAAGGAAGATGTAAGTGAACTACTCCAAATGGGCTTGGCAGAGGTCTGCACATGTATATTCTGTTCTGCTGTTGTCCCCTACCAAGTGCAGAGAAAGGAATACAAGGACATACAACAGAGGGAACGGACATACAAGTGGGAACAAGAAAAAGTAAAATTAAAAAAAAAACACAAAAAATCCCTGTGTATTTGTTGCATGTAAGCCAGGCTTTACATTCACATTTTTACATATTTTTTCAAAGTTTTTAAAATATATTTTGCTCTCCTAGAGAGAGCAAGGAGAGCTCCTTTGCTCTCCTCCTTTTCTCTGCTAAATATTATTTTTAAAAGTCCTTGCCTTTTTACCAGATCTGATGAGACCTACAGAAAATCCTCAGTTTAGACATTGTTCTGATTAACAGAGAAATGTCCTGATGCTATAAGACAATTCACAATGAATTTGGTTTCTTGATCAGTGACCAATTGGAACATCCCCAAATCTAGTAATCTTTCCTTCCTATTTTCCTCCAAGTAAAATATGTAACTCCAAATTGACTACAATTTTGTCTGTTGCTTTTTTATTTTTAATGAACTGACTTTGTCAAACCTTAAGAGTGCAATTCTTCAAATAACCTGATTTTATTATGACTTCTGATTCTTGTTCTTCAGAAGATCAGACCTGATTATATCTGTGGCTGAAATCAGTTGCTTTAAATTAAAAAAAAAATTAAGTACACCATAATTGATGTAGAACAGATTAGAAATCTGCAGATTTCTATGAAGTCAATTCATATTGACAGGTAAGGTTTGAGGAATAAAGACTTTAGAAACAGGAAGGCCACCTAAAAATAAAACAAAGCATCTGGAATAGGAGAAAAGTTTCTGAAATCAAAAGCTCAAATGAGCCTAAGGACAGGAACAAGGTACAATAACAATCAAAGAGAGACAGTGAGACACAGAAGCCATGAGGTGAGGCTGTACAGCAGAACAAAAGACAAGAGGAAAAAATAAATGACAAAGCACCAGAATAACCTGAGGACTTGATTTTTCAGCAGTGCTGAGCACTACTGCAAGTCTAGCCCCTAGCTCTTAATGGACTGGTTCATCACAAAATCTTGCCAAAATACCTGAAGGATTTATCCATTCACTTATTTAAAAAGCAGAAACCTGCACAAAAAGAACTTTACTTGGATTAAAGGAAGTGACGTGTCTAACTAAAGGATCATAAATTTAATTGTCAGGTATGAACTCAAAGGCACCAAACCTTAAGAGGGAATAAATGTGTTTACTTTCAGCTTGAGTAGCTAAGCGACAGATAAAAGAGTGGCAAAATTATCTACCTTTATCCAGTGTTCACTGTCTTTCTGGGAATGGGTTGATAAGTTGCAGAAAATTGTTTGTTTTCAAGTATGGCTAATATATTGACAGCATTACTATATATTAACCCATACAATTTATATAACTATAGCATAGTACAAGCACTCAAACTTGGCAGCTAAGAATTTTGCAGAACCACGGATCCATTATCAATATGCTATGGCTTGAGTTTATACTCAGAATTTTGCCAAGTGAAGCAAGTGAAGGGTTGCATTTTTAGCAATGCTGGCATTGTGTGAAATTTAAAAATATTAACTCACAATTTTCAAAATTAGAATGAAAAAATCAGATTTCTGATTGTTTTCAAACTTTAATTTTTTTATGTCTGCAAAATTCACACCCATACACAAAATTCCAAGTATTATAAATAGTAAGACATGTATATGAACAATGAAGCAGCTGAGCCATACAGGTCCAGGCAATGAAAGCTGATGTACACAATGATGAATATTTATGAAATGCATGACAAATTTTACAAATTGATCAGGTACTATGACTCTTTAAATTCATAAAAGCATAAGGTGACAGCAAAAACTATAAAATAAGAAAACTACACATCATTGTGAAAAAAATTATACTGAGAAGCATATAAAAATCATAATGTCTTTCCTAAAAATATGTGCCCAAGACATAGCCTAGTGAAAATAATGTATCACTGATGATCTTGCCTTAGTAGTGTAGAAACAGGATACTTCAAGTCTCCGAATTTTTTCACTTAGCCATATGTTGGCTGTACATAGGGAAGCAGACTGTTTCAGCTTTAGCAGAGTTTTGCTGAGCAGCCCCATATGGTTTCTGGCTATCCATCTACCCTTTGGTTGCTCCCTGGTTTTCCTGCAGCTGCTTTGGCAACCGGCATCTCCTGCAATCCAAGTATATGGTGAAAAGTTCAACTACTGTACTAGAGGGTGAGCACTGTAACCTTCCAAGTTACTCTTAGAGGTTTCATGTATTTCTCTTTTACAGAAGAATAGCAGCAATAGTATTATTTTCCACACTTTTAACATAGGCAAATTGTTCTTTCCATTTTGAAAAAAATGGAAAAGTGGTGTCTTCATGACATAATGAATACTGGGACAGTTAAAAGACTCCTGGAGCACATGAACTATGCTTTTTTTCTGTTTATCAACTCTGAAACAAATGAGGGAGACAAGCAAAAGGATTGCATTGCTCCAAAGAAAACATTGTTGTAACAATTTTTTTTGTAGCAATGGGGAACAAAGACGACAGACCCCCTTGTATGTCCAAAGAAGATCCGTCCATTGCCAAAAATGGCCCCCTCTTTATACCCTTAATCTCACCCAAAACCAAGCCGACGGCTAACAGAACTTAACAGCAGAAGGGCACCCATTGGCTGGCACAGCTGCAGTGCCGCCGTCCATGCGCCCTGTCACCCAATCAGCTTCCCGTCCATACGCTGTCCACGCGTTCCTGCAGCCAATCACAATCTCACTTCCAACTGTCACTCAACTGCCTCTCACCCCTCCACCATCTTCCAACCGTCCAACCGGCAGCTGTGCCTTTCCCACAGGCCCTTCTGGTGAGCATAAGCCTTAATCACTTTAACAAATATAACCCCATATTCCACGGTTTTTCTTGTGCCACCCAATGACTTGTCAAATGCATCTGTACAAGTTACCGAACTTAGCTGTTACCCAGCTTAGCTGTTACCCAGGTTAAACTGGCTCTGGCAATCTGAAAAAAAAATGGGCTGTTGAATGATTTGCAAGGAATATCTCTGTTTTTTCNAATAAAAACACAGCAGGCTTGAAAGCTTTGAAGGAGGCTTGTTCTCACCATTGTTTCACCTCTCTGTTTGGGGGTTTGTTTTTTTTTTTTTTTTTTTTTTTTTTTTTTTAGAATTTATCGTAACAGAGACAGTTTGAGACAATGTTTGAAAATAAGCAGAAGCCAGTCTGTGGAACTAGTGAGTGAAATGGAATACATCAATTTGCTTCAATACATTTATTCTCTGCCACTTTGTTATTTTTTATCTCAGAATTTTTCTTTATTATACAGCCACATAAGAGCATTCATGTAAAGTTATTTTTGCTTCTAACCTAGGAAAAGGACTATTTCTGTATTAGGTTAGTAACATGATGATTCCCTTAACCTAATAATTTTTTAATGCCTGGGGGACAAGTTTATCTTTTGGGCTACCTTTTGTGAAAGAAATCACACATCAAAGTAGCTGGCGATACTATCCAAAGATAGGCATTCAGTTCCCAATTCTGTACAAGATACACAGTAACAGAGAAAAAAATAGGGCAGCACTTGGACACAGTACTATACAATAAATAGCCATGCTGCTCATTTAAAATTATATAACTAGAAAAATAATTAAATTCAAGCTACATTTAAATAATTAAAGCAACCTTGGCCAAAATATTATAGAATCATAGAATGGATCGGGTTGGAAGGGACCTCAAAGGTCATCTAGATCCAACCCTCTGCCATCAGCAGAGATACCTTCCACTAGGCCAGGTTGCTCAAAGCCCCATCCAACCTGGACTTGAACACTTAGAGGGATGGGGCATCTACAACTTCTCTGGACAACCTATGCCAGTGCCTTACCACCCTCTAAGCAAAGAATTTCTTCCTACCCTCTCTAAGTTTAGAGCCATTCCCCCATGTCCTGTCACTACATGTCCTTGTAAAAGTCCCTTTCCTGCTCTCTTGTACATTCCCTTCAGGTACTGGAAGGCTGCAAATGGGTCACCCCATAACCCTTCTCTTTTCCAGGCTGAACAACCCAACACTCTCAGCCTTTCCTCCTTCCCTCTTATCACCTTTGTGGCCTCCTCTGGGCTTGCTCCAGCAGGTCCATGTCTCTCCTGTAATGGGGACCCCAGAGCTGGGTGCAGTACTCCAGGTGGACAGGGAGAATCACCTATATGTAATACATCATTATAAACCACTTTTGAAAAATCAAAGGGCTGTCTCAATGCCACGTATGCACCCAACTTTTGCCAACCTGACTGCAGCAAAGTAATTAAGTTGGCAGTTTTATGATGAATTTCATTCAGTGCATCCTTTTCAGGACAATGAAACTCTTAACTCTTTTGCCTCACCTTTAAACTACCCCTTTGGCTTTTAACCCAGGTTGGTGAGTGCTCAGGCCTCCCCTGTGAGGGGAGCCCAGCTGAGATGCGGACACCGGTGTATACATACCCAGTACCCACCACCACCATACACCTTCCCAGCAGTCCCGATGCCACAGGGAGCAGGCAGGCGCCTCTCGGGAAGGCCGTGGCAGGCTCTGCCCCCTGTCTCTGTGGCAGCAGCTCTCAGGCAGTGTGAGAGCCGCGCCAAGAAAAGTCCTGGTGGACAACAAGCTGTCCATGAGCCAGCAGTGTGCCCATGTGGCCAAGGAGGCCAGTGGTATCCTGGGGTGCTTTAGGAAGAGCATTGCCAGCAGGTTGAGGAAGATGATCCTGCCCCTCTATTCAGCCCTGGTGAGGCTGCACCTGCAGTGCTGTGTCCAGTTCCGGGCTCCTCAGTGCAAGACAGGTAGCTCCTGGAACGGGTCCTGTGGAGGGTTATGAGGACAATTGGGGGAGTATTTCTCTTAAGAGGAAAGGTTGGGGGAGCTGGGCCTGTTCAGCGTCGACAGGAAACGAAAGCAGACTTTATTGATATCTATAAGTATCTAAATAAAATATCTAAATATCTAACGTGGGCAGATGTCAAGAGGATGGAGCCAGGTATCCTTGGTAGTGCCAAGCAATTGCATACAAAGCAACGAGCAGAAACTAATGCACCGGAAAGTTCCATCTGAATACGAGGAAAAACTTCTTTTCTGTGCAGTTGACCGCGCACTGGAACGGATTGTCCAGAGAGGTAGTGGGGTCCCTCTCACTGGAGATATTCCAGTACCGTCGAGATGAAATCTTGTGCTGTGTGCTCTAGGAATGACCCTGCTTGGGCAGGGAGGTTGGACCAGATAACCCACTGAGGTCCCGTCCCAACTGACCCGTTCTGTGGGAAAGCCAGGGGAGCCGAGCGGCCCCCCGGCCGGCCTCTGCCGGCCGCGGGGAGCCCGGGCGCAGGCGCTGCCCGC